>JAXRKP010001332.1:135000-138117 GCA_037039925.1 Doris montereyensis | reverse complement strand
CAATATTGCCAAGTTTTGTGCTTTTGCTACATTTGCCCAATGTTTTAACTAAGACTCTTTAATGATGTTTCAAATATTCTAGTTTGTCCTACTTTTAGGTAGAATCAAAATCAAGATCTGGAACTATGCAGACGAGAAACTCTTGTTTGTCCTTCCTGATAATGATTTGACACACATATTTAAATAGTATAGAGGAAGAGAAATGACACTGGATAAGGCTGAGAGTGACCCAATTTTTTTATTTACCTCATTTTCGAACTTTTGAAAGTTGAATCATTTAGAAATTGGCTTGATATTTTTTAAAAGATTGGTTGCGTACATTTTCATATTACATCGATCGTGTCAGATGCTGCATTGGTCATTTGAACTTTAAATGACCCATACATCTTGTACAATGAAGGAGTTTGAAAAATGATTGAACAGTTTTATAGTAATCAATAAGAACAATGCTCATCATATATTTCAAATTATAGAACTTCATATCAATGGCATTTGTAAAAGATTGATACTTTCTTAATGTTTTGTTTTGAACTGTAAATAATTCCATGTTTAGACAATTTTATACAATTGGATATGATCTCCCCATTTTCTTCTGTATATTAGAGAGAGTCGAAACAATTTAAACTTTTCATCACATGACACATCACCATGTTTAAATTCTCTTAATAATCGTGCCGCTAGTCTCTGTACTTTTTCTAAAAGAATGACGCCTCAAATAAAGGGCTCCATATACAATTCCCGTATTTCAGTATAGATCAAATAACACTTTTTATATAGTGTAAGAAACATGTTTGATTCCATAAATGAAAAACTTTTATAAATAATTCCAATAAATATATTTAGCTTACTAATGCATTCATGAATGCATTCATCAAAATCAGATTCTTATCAAAGATTATACCAAAATCCTTTTCTGACTCTATAAACGACACGTCACTGGATATGTAGGAGTCAGCGATACATGAAATCATGATGTTACATTTAGAAATATTGAACTCATGACTTTACATTTAGAAATATTGAACTCATGACTTTACATTTGGAAATATTGAAATCCAATTGCAATTTATCAGACCATACAAACAAAGAATATGAATCATTTTGCAATACCTGATAGCTTTTAGTCTGGGAATATTTTTTGTTTCTTCTGCAAATAATTTAGTATATTTTGAAGATCATTTATATATAGTATAAATAAGAGAGACCCTATCACACTGCCCTGGGGAACACCACTTTTATCGGGTCGCAAGTCAGAACGTTAATTTTAACTATAACTCTCTGAATGCGATTTGATAGGATGTTTTTATGCAATATAATATATAATATGATATGAAGAAAATATTATCATGAATCACACAATCCCTCCAGAACATATGAAACAAGGAATACATATCCATTAGTAAGAGTAACAAGTAATCCAGAGGAGACAGCTGAAGATATAGATGGTATCTCAATGGAAAACGCCAAACAGCTATAAGAAAAGGTCCCAGAAGCAGATCAAGTTTATTCAACATTAATTAAAAGCCAAGGGAGAGAGGCAGACAAACTACTACATGCAATATTATGCCAACAAGAATGAACATCGAAACAGATGCCAAACGACTTGGAAAAAGAAACGGTAGTATCAATACACAAGAAAGAATCGACTATGGCATGTTCAAACTATAGAGGGATATCACTATTTAGTGTACCACGCACAGTGTAGGATTCTGGAAATGAGACTATGGAAAAGAGTAGAGGATCAGATTCAACAACACCAGAGTGAATTTAGACTAGGAAGAAGTGTACAAGACCACATATTCAAAATTATGCAAATAATAAAACAAATTTCTTGAGAGAAACATTGATTTGCACTTGTGTTTTATTGACTTAAAAATGACATTTGACAGTGTGAGGAGGGACGACCTATGGCATTCCTTAAAAGAACACAATGTACAGCAAAATTTAATAGAAGCCATTAAAAGTTGTTTTTTTAAAATTATAACCCAACATGTGCAGTAAGAGTTGCTGGAAATGTATCTTAAGAATGAGATGTAGATATAGGAGTAAGGCAGGGTTGTATCCAAAGTCCTCTGTTGTTTATCATATTTATGGATTCAGTCGCAAAGTCATCCTCAAAAATGAAGAAAATGAATGTAGGTAGGGGGAAGCTCAAACCAGTATGTATCGATGCTTTCATATGCTAATGATTTAGTTCTGTTTGGAAAATCAGAAAGTGACTTTCAGCCTAAAATCAACATGCAGAATAATAAACTATGATACTAAGGAATGAGAAATAAATGCAAAGAAACCAAAATAATGCTAGTAACAAGGATGTCAAAACAAGGGGCAAGGAGAATTTAGAACAAGTTCAAAGCGACGTTTACCTAGGAGTAATGGTTACCTCATAGGGAAAATTAAGAGAAGAAAATCAGGCAGAGAATTCAAATGGCAATGACAATATATAACCATTGGAAAAGGCACTTAAATGAAACAAGAATTGTCAACAAAACCAAAAATGGCAGTAGTAATAAGTTCATTATCGTATTTTCCTTATATGGCAGTGAAACCAGGAACATAGACCCTGGAATACAGTAAAAAGTATAAACAGTTGAAATGAAATAATCTAAGACGAAAAGTAGAGAAAACTAAAAGACAAAATCAAAAAACAACAAGAAGAAATCAAACCAAAGCAGATGGCTTGAAAACTAAGAAAGAAAGAAATCAACTGAGATGGTTTGGGCATGTAAACAGAATGAATGACACTAGAATAGCTAAATCAGTATACAGTGCTAAAAGTCAAGGTAAAAGACCATAAGGCAGACATTGGAGAAAATGGGAAGAAGATATAAAAGATGTATTGAAGCAAAGAAATTTAACTGTTTCAGAAGGAAACAGAAAATGTCAGGACAGTGTAGCCTGGAGAGAAAAATCATTTCAGGCATCTATCCCATACACTGGAAGGTAGAATAGGAGCTGATAAAGAAAGAAAAAAGGAAGCATTTAAATCATCGACGTATTGAGTGAAATCTACCATAACCTCCAATATTTAGGTTATACAATAACGTTTACTGCTAAATATGCTGACATTCAAACAACATATTGTAAAATTTTCCAAAATAATAATATGAAGTCATT
>JAXRKP010001332.1:17500-130000 GCA_037039925.1 Doris montereyensis | reverse complement strand
AAAGACAATCCTCCTCTCATCAGGCCTCTCACGCAACGCTTGGCACAAGACACAGCGGACAAGCACCGATAAAGCCACGCCAGCTTCTTATCATTTAGTACTCTAGACTAGAGAGGACACAGCGCGTCCACACCAGAGGAGTTGTTCTAGCAACATCGTTTTAACTACATCGTTCTAACTACAGAATGCACAAAAGGTCTCTTATCAGCAATCGCTATTCACACCAAACTTAATTTGTCGTTCTAATAACTTTTACCGAGACATTAAAATTCGACCGACTGTCGGCCAGCGTCAGCCCATCGTTCAGCAAGACGTATCCTCACGGGAACGTTGATTGACATTTCCGGTCCGAGCCGCTTGCCTGGACAAACTTTCAACTGACCGTACCGAATCAGGAAATGGTCGTAGATTTTTTTTTCTTATTGCAGATTCGGAATCAGCGCCCCAAAATTAAGATGATCACCGGGGAGAATTTGCTTTTTATCAATTATAAAGGAATTGTTTTTTAATTCTTAAATAATAATTGATAATGCAAAACTGTGCAGTGTATAGAAGACTGTGTAATTAATGAATGAGGTGATAATCAGATATATTTTAATTGAGATTGAAAGTAGTCTACAAAAGACCAGGACTGTATGACACAACCAGCAAAATGTATTCAAACAGACAATATGCTGTAATTGGTCATCTCTTTTTCTATGAAGGGTGAAAGCATGTGCAACAAGGTGTTGCAACTCTCCGGCCTCATTTGAACTAACAGTTTCATTTTGGCATCCATGTTAACTACACGAACGACCGATTTTTGTCCTAAGTTGTTAAAAAGATGTAATTAGAACGATGTCGTTAGAACGACTAGTTTCAGTGAAGAGGGTCCTGAAATGCTACCGAATATCTTTATCACGCACGGCTGTCATGCCTTCTCTATGCACAGAGGAGAATGTGACATGTGACTTCTTTTCTAGACTGTGTATATGAAATGTAGGCCTTTTCCATTCTCATTACACATGTACATCTGTGTGTCTGTGTGCATGTCTGTCTGTGTCTGTGTCTCTCTGTCTGTCTGCGTCCCGACGAAGTCGAATCCATTTTTCTATCCATCCCTTCACTCACTCACCCATCCAGCCTTTCATCAATCTACCTACCTCTCTATTACGCTGATCTATTTGCTGTTTCCGCTTGTCTAAAGTAGCATTCTAAAAAAAAGCAACAAACCACTACACTCGTGCACGTATCGATACTACAACACACACCTTCCCAAATGTCCAGTCAGTGACTAATTTTATTGTAACACTAACAGCTATTTGCTTGATATTGAACCTTTAACGCGTCATATTATGTATGAAAGCCTATATTATTACTCCTTAACTTGTAATATAGCATTTTGTATAAGGTCATAATGTACATGCTTCATTTCTGCATTTGTCCCTATCCATATGTGTATTCATTGATTCGATGACCGAATTATAAACGAAATATGAGCATTCCGCTCTGTCACAAAAGGCGGCTGATGTTGAGTTGTTGGGGTGCGTAGTGCGATAAGGAAAATATAGTAAGATGTATTGCTTTGGGACTGACACTGGCACTGCGCTCTGTGTTTGCCGTTGGGGGAGGAAAGTGGATGTAAATCTAGATGTAGACGTTCAACAAACAGGAATACACATCCAATTAAATGACTAATTCTAACAAAACAAAACAAAATTATCCTAACCAAATACTAATACCGGAGATGACTAGTGAGAGATACTTCGCTAGTCAGCTGCCCCCCTTCGCCCCATGTTAATCGCGTGAGATCGGTCACCCTGTGCCTCGAAACTGTTTCACGCCGTACATTTCATAGTCTGTTTCTCTCGCAGTTATTTCCCCTTATACTTTCCTATAGTTAAAATGTCGGAAGAAGTGGTATGTGGTGAAGTTGATCAATAAATGCACGCATAATTAATCAATTCATCAAATTCATGCTCTAGGCAAGTAAGAAGGAAAAGAAGAAGAAGGAGAAGGAGAAGAAAAACATGAAGAAGAACATGAAGAAGAAGAATAGAAGAGATTTGGCGTATTGTGGGCACTAATGTAATGTGGGCCAGGAATAAGGACAGGGGGCGTGACGAACAGACAGGCCAACAATAATACTGACCGAGAGGAAGGCATATAGTTGACAGTATTAATATAACATTAATTTGTTAATTTTATATAACAAAATAAGAGAGGACTTGGTTTACCTCTCTTTATGCATGTGCGAAGGTTGAAGCTTTCTTTCTCGCAGCCAATGTGTAGCCACCAGAGTCAGAGTCTCGGTTGAGGCACCTCAAAAAATGATGAGGTCTGATGGTCATGAAGAGGTTAATGGACAGAAACTTCAGTTGGCACTTCCTTTCACTCCGACAGTCAAGAGGTATGTCCTGTGGGCCTCGGTCATCTTCTTGACTAGTCTGAACCTCACGCCCGTGGCAACACGCATGCTATGTCTGAAGAAGATTTCCGCGCTTTGTAGGCAACATTGTAGTAAAATAAATGGTATCTGAGTCCACCATCATTTATGTACGGATATTGCTTTGCCGAGATGAAAAAGGAGCCTGGCTCTTGCCTTTTCCTGTGTTATGTCACTCTTACACATGTCACATACAATTCTAGAAAGTTTCTTCGCCACGTAACCGAAATGTATGCAACTATGTCCTTTTCTGGGGCTCCTAGCACAGAAGAGCTTGCACAACTCTGCCCTATTGACCTGATGGTCTGAGAAAGATCAACGGAGGTGGGACCATTCGCATCGGGAAAGTCGAATCTTTTTCTAAAGCATCTGAATGAACTTCCACGATACCCCTTTGCCGTCAACCAAAAAGCCACTTTTCTTTAGGTTATTCGTAATGCTTTTCATAAGGTGAGGAGGGTCGAACGTGGCCAATATTTTCTCGCCGTTGAGTAGAAAATAGGGCCTTTTCCCCCTACTTACGCCAAGCTTCCGGAACATTGCCCTATTGTTGCTGCCTTGATCCCAAATCAACACCTTCGGATACAATCCCAATTCCTTTATCTTTGCAATTATATCTTTGACTATTGCTTAGAGGACATGCATCTTTGTTGGCCCATGTGAAAGGTAATAAGCGAGTGGTTATTTTCATTTCAATGCAAGTCCCCGAACAATCACCACTAATACTTCTGATGTGGCTAAATGCGTTCTGCCCAATGATCCAAAAAGCCTCCCCTCCTTTAATCTCGTCATTTATACAGTCGTAACTGAGGATTTCTTTACAGCCATTTCATCGGTGATGACAGCGCAAAGTCTTTTCATTTCTGACATGCCAGCAATTTTCATTTTGAAGACATGGTGGATCTGTTGGCAGACGCCAGGTCGCAGATGGATATTTCTCATCGCCCTGAAAGTGTAGCTGGGGACGGTAGGCACAGACGTTTTCTAATCATGAAATATGCTTTTGGGCTTGTGTTGTACAACGCCAGAGCAAGCTTTTTTCACTAGCCGTCCATCTTCTTCCATGCTTGCTTGATTTGAC
Source organism: Doris montereyensis (assembly GCA_037039925.1). NCBI lineage: Eukaryota > Metazoa > Mollusca > Gastropoda > Nudibranchia > Dorididae > Doris > Doris montereyensis. The sequence continues at coordinate 126,494 of JAXRKP010001332.1, read as the reverse complement.
TATCCTAATTTGTGTCATGACTATTTCGAAACTTGGGTATCATCTTCTGAACGAGATGCCGTTGAATATGTGGGTGTGGGCATCGTGCGTTCTTTAGGTGGCGGCCGAGTGGGTGTTTGCTTCGGCGGAAGATTTGAATGGCAAATAATGTAGGAATGGCGTCCTTTTTCAAAAGTTTTCTTTTTTTTTTTCCTTGAAACAACATTGCTCAAAATGTACTTCGCGGGTTAAGTTTTTTGAGGCGTTTTTTTCTCTAAATCTGCTCTACGTGAACTAATCACCCATCGTCGAGACCTGTGACAAATCCAGGAGGCATTCGAACACCTAACAGTTTTGAAGTGAAAATAATAGCCTACTAATACTACTACTAATACTAATTAATAATAATAATAATAATAATAATAATAATATGTTTATCATAATAATAATAATAATAATCATCATCATCATCATCATCATCATTATCATCATCATCATTATCATCATCGCCCTTGTTATAACCATCAATGTATTAAATTCTGTCTTTATAACAATCGCCATCATCATCACCAGCATTTAATTTCATAATGCCATTTTCAGGGAGAGACACTACCGCTGTCACCGCCATCATCCCCATCTTCGCCATTATCAGATTATCTCATCATGATCCTGCTGCTCCATCATTACTACAACATCATCATTGCGATTACCAACATAAAGCCACAATCATCATTCGTCTATTGTATTAGCCTATAATCATTGTCGTTAAAAACAGCGGGAGCATATTATGTAAAATTATAATAATCGATACTTAAGAACTAGCTCGAACCACGTGGTGACAATGGCAAGTGATTTCCAATTAAACCGTGCAGCGCCAATCAAATTAACTCACCTTCTGGATCCAGAGGTAAGAAAAGAAAGCCAAATCAGGGCAGTTTATTTTGGAATTGGTACAATTAATGGCACTACACCACTTTGAAGTACAGTATGTTTGGAATTTTTCATCAAAATCTTGACTAGAATGTTCTGACTCCATCTTTCATGTGTGATGGGGTGTGACATGACGGTAAAGAAAGAGAAATGGTGTTTGAAACCCATTCAGACCAATCCCCTTAATTAATTAATTATGAAAACAATACGGCGATTCATCGGTCGAGGGGAACAGACTATAGGTGTACGACGTGAAACTTTCACCGGATGCCTGACCCCAATCTCGCCTTAAAGGAGGAGTGATGCGTCTCTATATATTTGTCTCCGCTAATACTTAATGTTGTATTTCCACGCGACGATTAGTATATATTTGAGTCGCTGAATTTAAATGTGCAATCAGATTTCACGGTTGACAAGTCCCTATACTTCTATCTTCAGTTAAAAATTATCCCGGGGACGGGGTGGGGAGAGGAGGAGAGAAGGAGTCTACGTCATTATTTCCGGTTTTCCACGACCTTGATTGAAGCGTCTGTGAGTGTGTGTTTGTGTGTGTGTGTGTGTGTGTGTCTGTGTAAATTTGTGTATACTGTAAGTGTGTGCGCATTTGTGACATGACAAAATAAAGAGGTTTGAAATAGTGTAACAAAACCAATGCGGTGTTCTGTATTTTAATTATGCCATAAAAATTTTCAGATAGCTCTAACTCTCTTAACATTCATTTGTCAGCGTGGTTCTATATCACATTTTGTTCGTCTTGCAAAGCTCTTTCACCTGTGTGAGTTTCATGATTTTACCACAATGTGCAAAAATTGTGCAAATTGCTGTAAAAGCACCAAACTTGGCAATATTGTAGCTAATACCAATATAAATGATTATTGATCTAGAACCACGCTGAGAAATTTCCACTATATTTGTATAGTAAAAAACTTGCTGAGCTGACCAAACTGTGAAAACAACGTGTATACTCGTCAATAAATGCTTTATGGAAGGGCAGAGTAAAGTTATCATAATTTATTATTGACAAACGCAAACACTATGATGACCGTTTGACCGTGAATGACCAAAACTGGCCAGTGATATGCCCACTTTATTTGTATAATTTAAAAAAAAACTCTTCCTGATCGTTAATGACTGCCTCATGGAAGGACAGAGTAAATTTATCATGACTAATTATGGACAAGCGCAAAAACTATGATGACCGTTTGACCGTGAATTACCAAAACTGACCAATGGAATGTCCACTTTTTTCGTTTGATTTAAAAAAAAACTTTCTGGGCTAACCACATTCTGAGAACAACGTATATAATCGTCGATAAATGTTTTATGGAAAGGTGGAACAAAGTTCAAAAGCTCACTATTGACAAACTATGATGACCGTTTGACCATGAATGACTAGAACTGACCAGTGAAAATTCCCTTTATTTGTATATAAAAAACCGTCCTGATTGTTAATAATTGTCTCATGGAAATGGAAGGTCAGAGTAATTTATCATAACTTATTATTGATACGTGCTATGACTATGATGACCGTTTGATCGTGAATGACAAAACTGACCAATCAAATGTCCACTGTATTATGTTTATATATATTTTTTTTATTTTTTTTAATTCCTAGACTGACTAAATTTTGAGAACAACGGGTGTGAATGTGTTATGGAAGGACAGATCGTGAGCTCACTTTCAAGGATCAGTGACTAGTAGAAAAATGTTGCACGACATGGTCAATTGCCTGAAGGTATGCGTCTTGTTGGAGACAATAAAGAGCTGCGGCGGTATTTTCATGCGCATGATGCCTACAACGCTTGAGGTGAGAAGCCTCTAGCATTGAATCTGTTGTACCAGGACCACACAGTCCAGGTTTTGTTATCGCCTCGGTCCATCCACTTCCACCAAGTACAGATTCAACCATTTTAAGAACAGCCATCTATATATGCAACCTACCAAGAAATGTATCAATTTTGTTTTCTCCATATTCTCCTGGCCATGTTCATTGAACTTGTTTGGCAAGCGCGTACAATGGTTGATCAACGGCAATGACTGGTGTCTGTCCTGGATTGAGATATTCAACAGCTCTCTTAATAACACCCATACAATGCTTCACGGAGGCGATATGATTGGCGCTGTCATACAACATGGATAACATACTGTTTATCGAAATGCCCCATGCGTCATTTTTTGTAGCAACAGCATTGAAAGCCACAAAATGTTAGGTTTTCCGATGAAATGTTCAGTTTTTTCTGAGACATGCTGTAACCATGTACTCTGTCGGAAGAATGTGACTCAAAAGTTATAGGTTAGCGAATGCTAGGCACTATGTAAATTCTGTTGGCAAATGCTTTACATTCTTGCATGAATGACTATTTTTTTTAATGTTTTTTCTTGGGATGCCAGGCTGTTCTTCTGTTGAATGTTGAAATAAGGACAGCCATGCACCATGAAAAGAATCTTTGGCGGTAGCTGATGATGGATTATAATCAATATTGTCCACAGCAGCAGTAGTAAAAACCTTTTTTCCAGTGATGATGGGCAAACAACACCCTCGGATTCATACTCAGAGCATAACGAATTGGCAGTGTCCGTTAAAGAAGTCATGATTCACGTATATGAGACTCAGATGCCTAAGTGAAAAAGTGTATCAACTTAACCTTTCGATCGTGTTTGGCAGGCAGTGGATTTTTAGTCCAACGCATAGAGGGATTGACAATTGGCATTTCTTTGTACTTGCTGTGGCTATACTGTTTCTGTTTCTCTGCGCTGTCAGTTTCTGCTCTTGCTCTCTGTACATAGTTACAAATGATAAGTTAACTGAGCGTCATTGCCTCTTTCTGGCAAATGCTTAGAATAGATCATCTTCTACACTACTTTCTATCAATATCATTTTCATCAACACCAGCAGAGAATGGGGGTCACTGTCAATGGGATTGGGATTTGAAAATGTTCCTTCAAAAGAGAATACTTGTAGTCTGTGGGCCACTGGAACCCCCCCCCCCCCCCCCCTAGGGATTTTTTGCCATTATGATTTTATGAAAGTATATGATATGAGCTTTGTGTAAAAAAATTTGCACAAAAATATTTGCACAATAAGGAGTTATGGCCCCTGATTAGAGGTCATTAAGTGCAATTTCACAAAAATAGTATTCAGATCAAAAACATGCAACATCCAATAGGCATTCATAAAATAATCATTTAAATGGTGACAAATTGATAGTTTTACATAAAAAAATATTGGTAAAATAAATTTACTGATATACATAGAAATAACAACATTTAAAGGTGAATTACTAGGAATATGAGAACAATCAACTTAGAAGCCCTGTGCCACTTTATTTACCCCTCCTAACTCCCTGGGAATGTTATGCCATTATGATATTCAGAAAGTACATGTTATATGCTTTCTGTGAAAAAATAGTTTTCAAACCAATATACATACACATTGAAGAGTTATGGCCCTTGATTACAGGTCATTAATAAGTGCAATTTCCCAAAAAATAGTTTTTAGACAAAAAACATGCAGAATTCAATAGGCATTCAGAAAATAATACTTCAAATGATGGAAAGTTTATACTTTCGCACACACACAATATATTGTTTTTAAAAATACTTGATTTACATAGCGGAAGAGACACGTTTAAGCGATTTACTAGGAATTTGAAGAAAAAAAATCAACTTAGAGGCTCTGGGCCACTTAATCTACCCCTCCTAGCTCAATAGGAACTTATACCATTATGATATCCTGAAGTACATGATATGTGCTTTCTGTGAAAAAAAAACCTTTTCAAAAAATGTGAACTGTTCACAAAAATAGTATTGAGACCAAAATGTACAGCAATCAATAGATCTAGTCATTCCGAGTTAATAGTTTTTCACCCACAAAAACTCTTTGTTAGAAAAAATAATTGAATACAAGTACGAGTAAGCGGTATAAAACTTTCAAAGATGACTTGCTAAGAATTTGATGAAACAACGCTTATTTACGTGTTGCCAAAAAAAAAATTCGTGTATGATCAAAGCTTTGAAAACAACAAAAAAATCTATTTATCCATATATCCATCTATATATATCTATCTATCTATTTATCTATCTCTCCCAATGGTAACGTATCATATACTCTTCGAAGTATTTGTTAAATACCGGCAATTCTACTGATCTCTACAAATTTACATTATTTTCTGTGTCAATTTATTTTTCAAAGGACGTTACCAATACTATTTTGAGCATGTTTGTCTGGTTAAATCAACCTTACTGGATTGCAAGTCTTATAAATCGAAGTAGTCATCCCTTCCTAATTAGTTCGAATTAAGGTTTCAACTTTATATATCCTTTTCGATGTATACTATAATGATATATGCGTACATATGTTATATATATAATATATAAACACACACATACACATTGCATGGGGGAAGTTTAGGACTCGGTATTCCAGCGGCAAGGTGTCGGCCTCTCAACCAAAAGGTAGTGGGTTTGAGTTGCAACAACTGTTGAAATATTTTCTGTAGTTTTTTTTCAAGCAAAATCTCCCCCCCCCCCCCCCATGGTCCAGGTAGGCGGATCGACACCTTATCCCATCTGAGACGAACGATAAAAAGGAGGTCCCATGTGCAGACCACAATACTCTGAACGCATTGAAGGTCCTTTGGCTGTTCAAAGTGCAGTGTGGGCAAAATTAAAAATCTTACCAAAAACCACGAAATAATCAAATATGATTTGACTTTATTGCATTCTAGTTCTTTTAAAAGACTGGAGCTGCCACTGAGTGAGAGTGTGAGAGGGGCGGGGAGGGGTAGGAGAATATAAGACAGGGAAATAAGATAATGAGGCAATGATTGTATTTTGGATGGAGAAGCATAAGATAGACATAAGTTGATCGCAAAGTAAATAGATCAGTGATAAAGAATGTTTTTGATAATGTAATAACATATAATAATAATAATAATAATAAAACGAGATAAGATAAGATAAGATGACCTTCTTGACAATTAATTGTTCTAGTCACAATCTTAAAAAATGTCACAAAAAGACAACTATTTCTTACATGATATAATATGATACAAATTACAATAGTCCCTTTGCACAAACCCACCCTCGTCTTCGGTTCAGGTAGTTTCTCATAAGATCGTTCCGTATGGATGTTTTGAACTTCGTATTGCTTAATGTATTATACAGGTATTAATTACGCATGTGATTGCGTTATGATGTCTTGTGGTTTGTTGTTGTGTTAACAAGACAACTTTCAAAGCAAATCTTAAAACAGAAATATTATGACTAACGTATTATTAACGTTCATCGCTTGTATTCAATTGTGTATGATTGCTCTGAAGCGTCGTAGCGAGCAGGCAAAATAGAATGAGTGCGTTTATTACTTTTACTATAATACACCTTATGCAGAGGCATGGCATACCCAATATTGGGGGTGGTGCCACAATAAAATACTTTCATAACGTCATACTTTCAGACAACTTATATAAATCATAAAACACTATGTATGTAGAGAGAGAGAGAGAGATGTCTTCTCTCTCTCTCTCAGAGAGAGAGAGAGAGAGAGAGAGAGAGAGAGAGAGAGAGAGAGAGAGAGAGAGAGAGAGAGAGAGAGAGAGAGAGAGAGAGAGAGAGAGAGAGAGAGAGAGAGAGAGAGAGAGAGAGAGAAGGGGAGGCAGGAAGGAGGGAGAAAGAGAAAAAGATCCAGGGAGGAGAGGATAAAAAAAAGACAGGGAACTGGATATAAAAACAGAGAGCGAGGGGGGAAGAGAGGATGGACAGGGAGGAGGGGAGAGAGAAAGAGAGAGAGAGAGGGGGAGATGGAGAAAAAGAGAGATACACAGAGAGAGAGAGAGAGAGAGAGAGAGAGAGAGAGAGAGAGAGAGAGAGAGAGAGAGAGAGAGAGAGAGAGAGAGAGAGAGAGAGAGAGAGAGAGAGAGAGAGAGAGAGAGAGATGACAGACAGACAGACAGACAGACAGACAGACAGACAGACACACACAGACAGACAGACAGACAGACAGACACACACAGAGAGAGAGAGAGAGAGAGAGAGAGAGAGAGAGAGAGAGAGAGAGAGAGAGAGAGAGAGAGAGAGAGAGAGAGAGAGAGAGAGAGAGAGAGAGAGAGAGAGAGAGAGAGAGAGAGAGAGAGAGAGAGAGAGAGAGACAGAGAGACAGAGAGAGAGAGAGAGAGACAGAGACAGAGACAGAGAGAGAGAGAGAGAGAGAGAGAGAGAGAGAAAGAGACAGAGAGAGACAGAGGCAGAGAGAGAGAGAGAGACAGACAGACACTAGACAGAGAGAGAGAGAGAGAGAGAGAGAGAGAGAGAGAGAGAGAGAGAGAGAGAGAGAGAGAGAGAGAGAGAGAGAGAGAGAGAGAGAGAGAGAGACCGCGCAACACACACATTAGTGTGTATGAGTATCACAACACGTAGAGCTGGTCTTTGGCCAAGTCTACATGGCAAGGATCTCGATAAAAATAGAAGTCGTCGGTCAGCGGTCCAGCATGTGCCACGCCAGTTCGAGGATGGAACTAGATTGGTGCCTGTTTAATTAAATCTATATTACCATTAAACTATTTATCTAGTATTACAAACTCATCTAATGAGAAGATGCTTAAACTTTTTGTAACAAATCTATATGAATCTAAGAACCTTAATCTTTTATAATAACTACCGGTACCACTACCATAACCAATTGATATATTCTTCTGAAGTTTTAGATAAAGGTTTAACTTTGTAATATTCTGATTCATATTTTATTAACTCTTCTATTATAAAATGAAAATCATAATTAGATCCATTGTGAAAGAAAACAGGAATTAACTTAGTTGATTTACCTTCTTTAGTATTACAAGACTGACATGCAGCTCCTATATATTTTGATGTATAATGATTATGTTCTTTTGTTTTGAAGTTATTTTCTGTAAACTCAATTCACACATATATAGCAGTTATTCCGTGTTGATGTTCTTTTTCTTGTTATGGTGTTAACTTATGTTAATTTTTCTCATAACACATTCTATCTATTATTTCATGAAAAATCATAATAATCATTTCAACATATTTTTCTTTAGCATCATCACCAACATATGAAATATATTCTGACTCATATAAGTTAGGATAATCTGATTTAACATATATACTATAACTATTTATATCTTGTTAAATAATGTATTTGTATAATATTGTTTAGGGTAAGAAAAATAAGTATGAATAGGAATATTATTTGATTCAAAGTCACAGTAGATAGCAAGAGGTAATCCAGATTTGTAACGATGATTCTTAAACTTAAGAATATTAGCTTGGCATCTTAACATTACAGTGTTTGTGATTTATACATAATTCTTTAACTTTATTTAATGCATTTTCTTTGGTGAAAGATTTTAAACAATTTCTACCTATTATGAAAGCGTTATGTCTATTATTATCACAAAGAAAACTATTAACGATTATTTATTAAGCACTAATGAGTATTATTTTCTTATTCTAAGTATAATAAATCAACTAAAATGTTTTCATCTAATTTACTATCTGAAACATATACAGGGTATAAACTTAATTTATCTTTTGAACTATTTAAAGCGAATAGATTTATACTTAGATAATTATTCTTTTCAACCTTTGGAATATCTTTTATATGTACTGAATATTCTACTCCAGTCAGATCTACTTCATCTTCATATTTTTGTATTTTGTTAATCTATCTATATGATCTGTTGCTTGAAATAACTTTGCCAATATAGACCATAAGAAACATTTATTATCATCTACATGTATATGTTTAACATTGATTATATTTGAAGATTCAAAAGGTAATGGTATATAAGATGATGCTTTTAGATATTTTACTTTACAAAATGTTACTGTTGCTTCAGTTATTTTGTCAAATTTTATACAAAGCCACAGCCTCTTTTTTGAAAAACTATCAACCCACGAATTAAAACTAGTTGTTAGTTTAGTAAAATAACTATTAATACTATTCTTAAACGTTATTATTTCTACAGGATGATTATACTAAGCATCAACTATTTGTGTTGCTAAAGGAGTTCTATATTCACATGTTAAAATTATTTCAAGTTTTATTGACGTGTTAGTTATAGCAACTTTATCTTAAGTTTGTTGATATAACTAATACTAATAGGGTTTTCTTCACTAATATCATCAATGATAAATTCATGAATGATGTTACTAAAGTTCTTCAATTTTATTGGACTCATTTTTATAGTATTAATTTTAGATAAGTAAAATATTCTTATACTTTTAATTTATAATATTAATCAGATTGATAATAAGGATTTCTTTTATAAAATCTTGATAACATTTTTATAGTTCTTTATATTTTTTTGATAATGTCTGTGTTTAGAGGACTAAAAACCTCATTTATAAATAGTCTTCATGTTTTGTACTATTACAGATGGGTTCTAGAAGAGTCACAGCATATGAAAATGATAAAATCTCAAATTCGATACTTTTGACCCAATCTTCGAGATTCAGCTGCAGTCCCCCCCCCCCCTAAGAGGGTTTAAGTCTTTTCTTAGAATATTGATGGCGCATAAAGATTATTGACTATGCCACATGGGCACTAGAACCTTGTTGTATTATACCTATATTGAGTGATTTTTCTGTTTTTTTCTTTCTTCTTTTGTTGTTGTATAGAATGACCCATTTAACAAAACAAGACTGTCCCAGGGTCAAGACTGAATAATAATGATTTATTTAGGAATGAAGCATCTTCACTCTTCAGCTGGAATCTTTCACCCAAGTGAGAAACATACATTCATGACACGCTACTACAACACACAGGCCATTTAAACTCACGATACTATTTATGCTAGTATTGTTAGTTTCCATTATACTGCAGTGAAAAAGTAAACGGAAGCTTATCTAATATAATATTCCCTTATAACAATTCCTGAACCACAGAACTTAGATTGGAATATTTATTCCGCAAAATGCTCATTAACTATTTTTGTGTTTAAAGAATACTTATTAAGACAAGGCTGTCTCAGGTTCAGGAAACTATAATTCATTTAAGAATTAATACATCTTCAGATAAAATCTTTCATTCAAGCGAAAAACATACATTCAGGATACTTCACAACAGACAAACCAGTTAAAAGTTAAACTCACAATAACTATATTTGTGAGTTTTCATTATACAATGTACTACAGTGTAAAAGAGAGCTAATATAACGTTTCTTTATGATATAAAACTCCCTTAAATATTAATTATGGGACTTATTTTCAGAAATAAAGTCGATACACTTGATAACTGACCACAGTTATTTATTGCCGATGTCCACATCATAATCAACAGTGTCCTTCCTCTTTCTTTCACTTGGCTATGCGTGCCCTCAAACGGTAGACATGACAATCCCTCTGTGCGGCTTGCCTCAGCCTCTCTCTTCACTGATCGGGCGAGCATTCTTCCTTACTATAATTTTGTGATTTTCACACCTTTTTAAATAAAGCTAAAAATTTTTTCGACGGATATGCTTCATAATCAGTACTCCTAACTGTTGTGACATCTATTTCCGGTCTATTTCCCAGTACTGATATAATTGATATATAGACAGTATCGAGTACGACAAACTAAAGAAGGATGATACTATTTCGTTCTGCTGAAGATTTCGCCTGGTCTCTTCTACTTCTACGTGTAGATTTACAGAAACATCCCGTAACTCAAATCATGAAATAATTAAATCGTGAGCTAACTACGCTTTTGGGAGCGTAGTTAGCAAATATGCTTGTATTTTAGGACAATAAAAAATATTGTCTTATTATATTATCTTACATCAATGGCACACGGCTTCTCCTTATTTATCTTTCTTTCTTTCTTTATCTGTTCCCATTATATCTACCTTTCGGTGTATGGGTTCAGATGCCTCCTTATTACATGTAATGAGTGAGGATATTGATCCCACTGAAGGCTTTGGCTTGTAGAGAACGTCAGTCGTCCCCTGGTTAGGACTAGGTTAGCCGAATGGCATGCAGTGCTCAGATTGCGTTATCCTGACAAAGACGTGGTGGGGTGGGCATATATTTACTTGATCTGATTGGGGTTTTTTTTCCAGTTCAGTAGCGGCAGTAGCGGGAAATAGATGTCACAACAGTTTTTTGAGTTACCGGATGTTTCTGTAAATCTGCACGTAGAAGTAAGAGACCAGGCGAAATCTTCAGCAGAACGAAATAGTATCATCCTCTTTAGTTTGTCGTACTCGATACTGTCTATATTTGTCAAGGGATTTAAAGTTTTACGAAGAAAGAAGTAAAAGGCAAAGGGTTGCCAGAAAGTAATGTTTTGGAAATATTAGAGTCAGCCATGCCCACTTTGCTGATGTTTGTAAAGGACGATTTACCTTAAGTTGTTCCATCTTAGGAATATTTTGAATCAAGGTAAAAGTATTTCATGAAAATGTAGAATTGTTATCGTCAATCTAGATCTAGATCTAGACTAGATTCTAGATCTGATCAATGTGCTGTTCAAGATTATCTACATCTAGGCTATAGTTCTGAGATCAGTTCATTCACTTTGTCCGGTTCATTTTTCCGCCTAAGATAGTCACGTGGTGCGAGATGAGAACTGAGGTGGAGTCTATGAGACATGAACGACTATAGTATAATAATTCTTTAGGGTTGTAATAATAATAGAATAATAAATAATAATAATCTAATAATTTAATCTTTGTAAGGGATTTCGTTTCACTTCAAATTGACTTGAAGAAATTGAGAAAATGGCCCAGGGGAAAATGTTTTTAAAGGAAAATTTAAGTCCTTCTGTACGTCAAGAACAACGGAAATATGGTTCAAATCTTTGGAATATTTTTGATATCATAATAAGTCTGTAGGACATGATTTTATGCTACTTTTTATATTTGATTTTAAATCTATTTTACCCTCAATCCACAACTCTAGGTGAATTTAGATTTCTCTTGGGATAGATCTAGATTTTTTCCTCTAGACTATATTCCAGTCAACAGTTCATTAAAATTTAAGTGTCTTTGGCAAGATCTATTGATTTTCTAGGCTATCCTGACATGTAGGACTTTGCAAGAATATTGCATTTGTAAAAATGAGATCACTATATTTATTTCGAAATTATCTTCCGGGTGGTTTTAGTCAGCATTGACATAAGTCATGGGAAAAGCTACTACGAGCTTGGGTTTCTTAGGAAAATGTTGATCGGGAAAAATGAAAATAAAATGAGTTCATTAATAAGGAGAGGACGGATTTCCCTAGTCTGGGCACTTTTGATTTGATTTTATGATTTTGCCCTCATCCACAACTAAGGTTTTAGGGGTTTTGGGAGGATTTTCAATTTTTTCCTCGATCTGATAAACAGCCAAGGGATCTTTAACAATGACTGTCCTTATTCCTATCCTACTTTTTTCTTATAGGAGTCATTATCCGTAAAATTTTGTTCCGCAAAAGGTTTTGTTTAAAAGGTTGTAAATTGTTTTAAACTATCCTCTCAGATTTACATTTCAAATAAATTTCGACAAATGAGAATTTTCTTTGACTTCTCATTTCATTATACGTCTCAGAAAGGGATTTCTCAAGATTAGGTTGCTGAACAGGCACAATCATACACACCAGGGGAGGGAGTGGTACTGAATTGAACATAACACTAACACACTTTTCAAGACATGCTTATCTGTGAACTTGACCAAAATTCCGGTCCTTGCGGATAATGCCGCCACAGAAGCAGGACTATCGGCAAGGTGCCTTGCGGACCAATGTTCAAGCGTTATTTGCAAGGCACCTTGGGATAACGGTGGCCTTTAATTATTCCCAATGGTGAAAGTGGATACGATTATTTTCTTATTCCTAACCGTTTATAATTGTTATTATTATTAAGCCTATTATTAGTATTGTTATCATTATTAGGCAACAATAGAAGGCTTTCTGAGACATAATCCCAGGAATTCAACTAGATTTTATCCAACAGTTTCCTGTTACATGTATTTTACAGTGTTAGTATTAGGTAGATCTAGGCATAATGCATAATTTCACCAATTTCAAATTTTAAAACGGTTTTAACTTATATGACTAAGCAAATTATAATCAAGAATTATGGCATGGGTACCCAAAAAATGTAGGGTTCATAATAGATCAAACTTTATAATGGCACCAATAAAAATCGGCTATGTGTCGTTAGTTTGTCTGAGTAAGGATGAGTGAAAGGGTGAATGATTTAGAACCTAAAAATCTTTTTCGGGTGGAGACTCCATTCACACAATAATAATGATAATAATAATAATGTTTATATAGCGCCCCTATCCATGAGGATCATGCTCAGGTGCGCTTTACAAAGGCTAAGATATACCTCATATAATAGCTTACATAATGTACTCAATGTTTAAGATAACTATAAAATCAAGACATCTACTATATACACAAAAAAATGTTGCAATTAAGATGAACAGTACCTAGATGACGATATGTGCTAATTATAAGATGGCCCTAAATACGCGTGCATACACACACATATTGCAGGTGCCAACCCCTCACATGTTTGGTCGAAAAATCAGTTTTAAAAGTGTCTGTATATAAAAATATAATAATAGTTAAAAAAGTCAAACTAAGAGATTTAAGAATAATTACATATTGACAGTGTTAAAGATACCATGTACATCAATAAAACACCAAACCCTTAACACGAGTTTTAAAAAATGCCAATAAGTTAAATATTATGTGAGTTGAAAGTGAAGCGGAACAACTCTGTTGTTTAAGTGATTGTTTAAAGGAAGGAAGGGTTGTACAATTTCTAGTTTTAACTGACAAAGAATTCCATAAGGCTGGGGCCAAAAAGATGAAAGAACGTTCGAAAATGTTGTCTTAGGGATGTTTCTTTTTAGTTGCAAAGATTCTGATGATCTAAGCGGACAATTGGGGTGGTGAAATTTAAGGAGATGTTTTAGATAGTCGGGGGCAGTGTCATGAATACAGTTGAAAGTGAGACATGCTATCTTATATACGATTCTCCTCTCTATGGGAAGCCAATGTAGAGAGCACAAAGCAGTGATGTGTTCAGACTTTTTGGTCTTAGTTACAATTCTTGCTGTTTTATTTTGAAGTAATTGTAATCGATGAATAGAAGTCTTTGGCAACCTATAAAGAAGAGAATTACAGTAGTCAAGACGACTTGTGACAAGGGCATGGACAAGCATTTTACATGTTTCTTGGTCTAACAGATTTGGGATACGAGAAATGCTTTTAAGGACACAATGGATTGTTTGACAAATTTTAGTAATGTGAACATGCATCATTTGTAAAAATTCATCAAAGAAAAAACCAAGATTTTTCTATGTGGCTGTTACATATAGCTAAACGGTTTTGAAACGGCCTCCTAAATAAGATAATTAAAGAGGAAAAAATCCAACACACAGATAATGTGCCCTCTAAGGTGGCAGTTTCTTTTCTGTTGAGACCACTGACATTAAATAAAGCAACAAATAGCAAACAGACAAAAGAACAAAAGACCCAACAACAACTGGATTGCAAAGTATCCCTGTTGTCCAGAAATATAAATCTTTATTTTGACTTAATACAGGATCTTGTTATGTGGACTAATATAGATTTTTTTATCTCTGCCATCTGCAACAGCCAGGGTAACTCAGATATAACAGTGTGGAGCTCTGATCTTATTATATATTGACATTTAAGGCAATCTATGCAGTTTTATATCCTACAAGGGGCCTGGCCACACAGAAGGCGATACAAATATCTAAACAGTTACTATGACCAATGTCCCTCTAATTTTTCTAGTCTTGTGTTGTACATATATTTTTGGTGTTGTGCAAAGTTTGACACGAAAAAATTCCAATAGTGTGCACTGTGTGCATGAGAATGAATGTTAGACAATAATTTTTCTTATAATTTTATTGTGTGCACCATTTCACCCTCGTGTGCACATGCACTTGGGCACAGCGTAGAGGGAACATTGGCTATGACCGCTAAATGCTTTGAATAACTCAAATTTCTCTTGTTTTAAAGATGGATTCAACAGCCCATTTCATTTAAAGTTGTTCTCATCTCCCATGGGAGCGCAGAGTATCAGCAAACTGTTTGAGCTTCACAAGATCTTTCTAACGTAGATAAAGATAAAGATCTTTCTGTAGCTATAGCTGGATACTCATTCACGAAACTGAGTCGAGTGAGGAAATCAGAGGAAATGCCTTCCCTAAGAAAGAGGAACGTTGTGAAAAAAACACCTGAGCTAGCCAAGGGTTTTCAACTAGAATTGTTGTGATTACAAGCTCACAACACTATGGTTTTGCTACAACTACAAGGCTTCTAATTTGTTTTGAATTTTTTTTTTCTTTTCTTTTCTTTACATGAAGTATGAAGCACTGTGGAAGATTTTCATCAAATAGACACTACTCTTTTTATAGTTTTAGCATATTTTTCTTTAGCCCCTGGTCTTGTGCAAATGATAGAGATTGTATTTGAGATACACATTTAAACAACGCATGTATTTTCAAGAGAATATATGTATTAATTTTGAAATTTTTCCTCCTCTTTAATAGAGCCATCCTAGCAACATTAGTGAAAACTACAAGATGGATGAGAAATCATTGAATTCCATGTTGAAACGTGCTATCACCTTTGACTTTGTTCATCATTTTAAACCGGTGTCTTTTCTCCTTGTTGTTCATTCAGTGAATTTGGAAATCCTCACATCAAATGATTTGGTTTGTATTTCTTTTTCATCTTTCCTTTCTTTTAAGATTTAGGGGGGGGAATAAAACTATCTTTTTCTTTAAAATGCTCAATATTGGACATATAATATTCAAATTTCACACATACGAAGGGTACTAGTGGTGTGATTGAAATGCAATAGTTTTTTTTGTCGCTTGAATTTTGGTTGCCATGGTAACAGTGGCCATATTGGCATTGGATTTTGTTTATGTTTTTCAAATCGTTAAAAGTCAAAATATTACCAAGGAAAGTCAACCAAATTTGAGATACAGGTAGTAAAGAGGACTGTCTTGGTTGTGTTGGATCAGATTTGTGATATTTAATCTACTCAGAGAGAAAAGAAATATTGAAAAAAACAACTTTCAAAATCCCCAAAACACCAATTTTTTACACTAAATCATCAATAACATCATTATCATCAATTATTTCCCAAAAAGCCTCTTATACAAACTAGGTACACATATAAAGAAGTTATATACCAAATTTGGTTCAAATCTATGCATAAGTTTTTGACTTTTTAGCGAAAGTATACCAAAAACACAAGTTTTGAGAAAAAGGCAACTTTGTTTTTCCGGTTTCAAAAAAAAATTTTATTGCAATGTCAATATTTATGCATGTTATGGATAGTATCTTATAAGGAGTATATTTGCGTTAAATTAGGTAATACAATCACAAAATAATTACATTCAAGAGGAGGAAAAGTCATGAGAATGAAGTACATAATTCAACAGCTTTAAGATCATCATTTGTCAAACTTTGGTAAACAGGTCAAACATGCTGATGCAGGCGGTCGTAATCCAGGGGCGTATGCATAGGGAGCTTATGCTGACCAGGAAATATGCCCTTTAAGATGGCCTTTTGTAGAAGCACCAGGAGTCGATGCCAGTTGGGCAGTACCGAGATACACGCTGGCAAAAATTGCTGGCTTCATGTCTTCAATGTTGCCATGCCCAATTGTGCCCTAGTATAATAATTACATAGCTTATCTATGGCATTGCCGTAGGGCTTCCGCATTTCTTCCAACCGAGTGTTTAGTAGTTTGAATAAAATAAGCATAAGATAAATATTGAGCATACAGGCTTGTCAGAAAACATTGTTTACATTAGTAAACTGTTTTATATGAAACATTCCAAACAGGCCTAACTAAAATCAGCAAATAAAAATAAGACTAGACAAAACTTAATATGAGTCAGTATAGGAAATGCGAATGTAGACAAATCAACTACGTTAGAAACAGAATAGTTCAGTACAATAAAAAAAAAATTAAAAACAAAAACAAATGGCTGGAGGTTGATTATGTGTAGCTTATGTTTGTCAAATAATTCAGGTGGTTGTCATTGTGTAATTGAAAATTTATAATTAGTGTTTTGAGAAAGAGTTACATTTTTTTTTCTTTTGTAGAAAATATCTTCTAAGTGAGTTTATGAAGCCCATGGAAATAAATTTCAAACCCTTCTTGGAGCAGTTTGAACTAAATTATCTTCCAACATTTAAGTTTTAGAGTTTCAGCATGAAA
This sequence comes from Doris montereyensis, assembly GCA_037039925.1. Lineage (NCBI taxonomy): Eukaryota > Metazoa > Mollusca > Gastropoda > Nudibranchia > Dorididae > Doris > Doris montereyensis. Next base: position 109,387 of record JAXRKP010001332.1, on the reverse strand, counting down.
CATGGTTCATACACTCTTAAGTTTTTTTAGCCACATCTGGTCCAGATGGCTCAGACCTGCAGACTTATCAAAGGCTTTTGAGTCACCATTCCAACAACTGCCGTTTAGCGTAGCTGATGCAGGTCCACTCAAAATTAGGGAACATGGTTTCTGCATGCTAACAGCCTTCCATCATGCCCGATGTACCTAAAGATCCCCCTACACACAAAAGGAATAAAAAGGAGATCAAATTGCAACTACAAAATAAAAATAAAAGGATATCATGCATTGGTGTTGTGGCTGCCTAATCTCATCGAATTAGGCAACATGCTTACACAGATTAGTCTATGATACTGGTTGAATTATCAATTATGTAAAAATAATTTTTTACTTTGCTTGAAATGACAAGAGTAAATTGGTTCCATTTCTTGATATAAGTCTAGTTTTGATGAACCGTAAAGCTTTGACTTTCTAAATATAATGATAACTGTGGATTTTTTTTTTTAAATAGATGACGATGATAATAACAAAAGCAATAACCCTAATAATCAAATGATCAAATAAATCAAACAATTGTAATAATAGTGCATCCGAGTAAGAGTCTCTGTGTGTCGATTTCAATTGATCGGCTAGAAAAAAGTATTTGTAAGAAGAAATTATCATTTGGTAATCAAAAAAAACAACTCACCTGTGCAGTTGATGTTACAGCCTTCCTCTTGGTGTTCTCTAAGCCATGCGTTGAACAAACAGATGAGGATTGTTAGCCTTCTGCCACTTTCCAATTGTCGTCATGTTTGACAGAAGGCACTTTCTGACGTGAGCATCAACAGTTAGCATTGAGGCTGTCGATGGGACATCCAATTCCAATAAGAGATGAAAGGCCCCTCGTCATCCATGTTCCAAAACTAACGTGCGACGTCTAGCAGTTCATTAATGCTGGTGGTAATAATCCATAATAATGATGTTCTTTTTCACCATCGCTAATAATTATAAATATCTGTTGTGACACTTCTACATTGAGTACTGTAATGTCTTTGTAATAGTGAAGGTCTTCTTCTGGGGGAAGGCATAAGAGTGAAACAGAAATTATAAAGTGTGTGGGGTCCCATATCCCTCTTGAAGAAGGCTACAATAACTCCCGTGTTAATATTGAATGGCTTAGGGTGCCCTGACGCTGACATGTCGATAAACCGATATATTTTATTAACAATAATTACAGTTGCGGCAGAAGACCTCAAGGTACACAGTGAATCCTTAGATACTTTGACGTGTTGACATGGCATTTCACTTTAGATCTGCAACCAATCTGAGGGCACTCAAAAATGACACAAACGATGACAGCATGCTGAGTTCACAAATAGTCTTGGTGATACATACTACCTGTGTGCATGGTCATCTTTGTCATGTTGTTCATTGACCATGGCAAGCTTCTTCTCAAACCTTATCTCAGAACGATGAACTGATGAAGGAGGATCGAATGGCAGTTCACTGATGGGGATATCGAAAATCCGAGGATGAAGAACTAGAGCTAGATCTAGAACTTCCCTCAGACCAAACCTGGAGCATGGTGGGGAGCCACCACGTTTTCCAGAGCGGTGGATGGTTCCAATCCCAAGTTACATTCAGTTGCTTCCTGTGTACGGAATATTTCCTCAATCTTCCCAACGCTGTTTCCTGGCTTTAGCCCAATTATTGCTTCGAGCTATTCCTGAAAGTCGAGGCATTGTAAGCTAATTCGTAAAAATAACGAGAATATAGAACAAACCTGAAGAATAAATCGCAATCGATCGTAAAACACGTTTGCATGAGGCAGAAAAATCAAAACCAAAGGACTAAGGAGCTTGTTTACAAACAACAGACATATCCGTAATGATGCGCCACTGACCATTTGACCTGCAATATCCATGCATTGTAGCTGTGTGGTGACATTACCTTGACCAAAAGAGTTCAGAGGTTGGGTCAAACTGTAAAACAGCTGATGTCATCTGAAATTCTTCTTTTTAGGTATGGAAAGTTTCATGAACAGGGGCTCATTAAGTGTTGTTTTTTCTATACCAATTCTACTATTAAAATTAGGACAAAGATGAGCAAATTTTCATATTTTTGATAAAATGTGTAAATTTTTGTTCTAGGGAGCATCTTTAGAGGATTTTTCATTTATAAATAGTTTTCATGTTTTGTACTATTACAGATGGGTTCTAGAAGAGTCAAAGCATTATGTCTGTGGCGAAAAAAAATTTTGATGTCATAATTGATAGATCAGTATACATTTTCTGAAAGAGGGAATAATTTTCCATAGGTGATGACACGATAAGGATGAATTAAGATGACCTGCGTTTTGCTTCGGACTGTCAAGTAGCTTATATTTTTTTTCATTTCAAACACCAATAAAAAATAGAAGGCTTTTTTTTAGAAGTTTATGTTCTTTTTATCAAAACCTACAGTTAATAAGATTTCAGAAAATGTATACAGGGTGTCCAGCAAGGTCGGAAATATGTTGGAATTTTCATACTGAGCTCTGAAAGGTCTGAAATGGTCGGAAATTGATGTCTTGGTAGGAAAATAAGTAGGAAATGGGGCTCAGGTAGTAAAAACAATTTCCATGCTTCAGGGAAATCCTTCAAAATGAAAAAAAAAAATTTCCCGTCGAGAAAATACCAGGGGAAATGATGCATTGAGGACGAACATGAGGGAAAATCCGGAAAATCGGAGTAGACATAAAGAATTATCAGCACCGCGAAATAGGAAAATGCGAATAAGATCGTGGACGATGGATGATCAATTTGTCATCCATTTTAACTCATGCATGCTTTGCTGTTTGGCGATTCTTTCATGTTGAAACTAAACGATTCGATACCTTCTTTAAAATTGTAAAGTTTGCCCGGCGAATTAGTATCGGATTTCGAGAAAAAGCTTTCAATACTTTCTTAAGTTTTAAACGCCTATACAATACCATGAACTGCGTATTTACGGCCCGCCTCCTTTCTTCAATTTAACTTATACTCTGGAGAGATTAAGAATGCCGTGCGTGTTAAAAAGCCGATCGCGCACGTTGTTGTATGGTTTGTGTGAAAGGGAGAGAGACAGAGGGCAATGTGCATATTTTAAGTCCTATCGCGCACGTGTGTGTGTAAGAAGGCTAGACAGAATGTTTGTGTGTGTTTAATGCGACCAATCGCGCATGTGTATTAATGTTAGAGAGAGAGTATAAATGGAGAGTCAGGAGTTAACGGCTGACCGAAAGGCAAATGTAAGTGTTTAGTAAGAATAGAGGGGGTTGGATGATCAAAGGATATCATGCACGCACGGCCTGATAGCAGAATAGAGATGGGGAAGGGGAGAGCGTGAAGAAAGTCGATGTGAAAACATACGATGGTAAAATAAGAGGCGACTGAGTCTGACATACGGTATCGGAAGAGAAAGAGAAATAATGAATGTCTTCCACTACAGTGTAGACATGGGTGGGTAAGGGTAGAACCGGGAAGAAGGCAATCATGTACTATAGTAATCTAGTATACAGTAATACTAGATTCAGATCTAGATGTACATTCCGGTTTTATTGAAGAAGAAAGAAAGAGGGGGTGGGGTGGTTGCCATAATGGAGATTTTTTTACTAGGGGAGGAGGTGGGTAGATGTTTTACGTTGCAGTCAATTAAATTTTAATTTAAGTTTTTTGATCCTGAGAAAGAGAGAAACGGGAGAGACTGGTGGTAAACTGGTTTTAAAATTAGAACAGAGGAAGATTTATAATTGGCAGAGTTCAATATCAAGTTATAGAAAAAGCCTTCCAAATACCTTATTTTCTCCTGGGTAATACTGATAAGTATTTGTGCGTGTGTTTAGGTTATGGATATTGTCACTCTTGTGTTTGATTTATTTTTAGAAAGGAGATAAATTTTAAAAAATCATTTTTGCACTGTTTGCATGTTTTGTGATATGAGAATCATTATTTTTCAGAAATGTGTGGGGAAATGCTGAAATTTAATGAAATATTATTAATCCAAGTGAAATATTAAAGAAATGTAACTATGACTTTTGTTTCATTGAGATGCACTAGAAAGTCATTCACTTGTGATTTGAATTAACAATTTACAATAACGCATTGAAATTGGAAATATTTACGCTGTTCTCCGTTTCTAGTGTCGGGGGTTAGTACTTTATTTCCTAGGTAGGATTTTTGTGTTGAGGTAGGAAATTTTCAGTTGACTTTGTGCTGGACACCCTGTGTAGTTTATGACATCAATTGACATTCTTATGCATGCATAGTGTGTACAGAAAACAAAAGTAATGTATGAAGTGACTTGCTACTCTTGTGTTTCTGTCACTGGAAAAACTGACATGAGAGGAATGCAGGATCTGAATGTTGTCTATCAGGCTCAAAATCTACTTCCCTCTGTGTAGTGTCATCACTGTTCCTAGATTTCACCTCATCGTGTCACTTGAGCTACCACTGTCATGAAATATTACATCAAACATTTTGTCTCGTTGTTTCTCTCTCTCTAATGATCTGGTGTAAAGTTATAAAACATATTTTCTCTAGTGCTAAATGGCCTAGCAATAGCACCTATTGAATGTCCTTCACCTGGATCTGACATTGTAAAATCAGCAATAGACAAAAATCAAAGCTGAGAAATTTATGCTTTGTTGCAGCATTTTCGATTCACAAGAAAAAACATGAATTTAGTGTAATAACAGTTCTAGCGGTTGTAGTGTGCATTATCAATGGGGCGCTTAGCTGGCAAAATTATCTGCCCTTGTTTCAGAAACAGACAAGTTGTAACTCTTTTGTGTGACGCCTGAATCCCTTAATTTATTATAGTAAAATACGAGGGCATTGAGTACCCATCGTCACTTTTCATAAATGATAATGCTATTTCAAAAGCAATATAACTGCTGCTACCATTTCTACTCTTGTTAATAATCATTCTAATTAGTAATAATGTTTGATTTGATTTGATTTACCCACATCCACAATTAAGGTGATCTCAGGGTTTGGTAGGATTTTAAATTTTGCCTGTACTGCCTTGTAAACAGCCAGATCTTTAACATGCACAGTGTTGTGATCTGCACACTGGACCTCCTTTTTTCGTCCATCTCCGATGTGACTAGATGTCGATATTCTTAAGCCAATTTCTAAAACATTCTGCTGATTGTGTGTCTTTCTTTGTTTTATAAGGCCTAGAAAGATGCATTGATCTGCATGATGGTATTGATAAGACAAAGTTTGTAGTTATAAAAAGACAAAAATTACTTTCAGCTACCATTGTGTATTTTATTTCTTACCATTCACACTTTCAGTCTTCTTTACTTAACAATCCAAGTGAAATTGGCAAAAAAAGCTACTATAAATCAAATTTTTGTTTCAGAGCAATATCAAAGCAGAAACAAGCCAGAAAGGTGACATTCAAGGAGCATATAAGCTCCTAGATTGCCTTACTCTCTATGACAACTGGTTTGATTGTGTCATTAAAGTACTAGAGCATCCTGAAATAAAGCTTAAAGCAGTGGCATCTAAACTAAAGTCTATATGTGGTGAGACCTATACAGTTGTAGCTTTTGTTTGAATTTGTTGTAATTTATAGCATTGAAAGGTTATAGGCCAACATGTGCTATTGTTGCTATTCATTAGGTTTAAGTTTTGTCTTCAAAATTGCATACTTTATTGTGACGTATTTTGTTTGATACTTTGCTGTTCGAGCTTTGTTTTCATTTTTGTATGAGAGAGAGAGAGAGAGAGACACAGACAGCTAGAGAAACAAAGATCACAGCGAGATGATAAGATGTAAGATATATTTGCAAATAGTTTGAAATTTAAAGGAAATAAAGATTTTGATAAAAATAGTTTAAAAAAAGAACAAAATATAAATTCCCCTTGCCAAAACAAAAAAAAAAGTATAACGGAAAGCAACACTCTTCAATTCCAAGAAATGAAAAATAGCAAGCAAGAAAACAATTGAAAGTACGAAGAGAACAAAATGAGAAACAAGACCTATACTATATAAACCCAACCCAAAAGCAGGATTGTGTTATACTTAAGAAAGAAAGTTCACTAAATTCAGAGTAGAAGCTTCATTTCCTTGGCCTTAAGTGTATTGAGAAACCCCCCTAAAATTTTAGTAGATAATTATTATTATTGTACAGAATAATGATAATAATTAAATTAATAATGATACATGTAATTCCAATAATATTTATGTTGATAATAACAATAATAATGAGAATTATTATAATATATGTATTATATTATTATTATTACAGTTGTCTTCACCAAAATGCATGGTCCTCGGGTGACAAAGAAGTTGTGCAATTTGGTGAAGATGCATTTTGACAGTGTCAAAGGCGAGACTCATTACTGTGTATTTACATTGCCATTCTTATTTGGAAATATGTACATGTAAACTTTCTTTTTGCATTTTTATTGTTGTTTGGGGTTTGTTTGTTATTCATTGATTTGAGGATCAGATCCAATAAGCCATCTCATAGATCTGTTGCATTCTTCTCTTGCTTAAGACTACAGCAAGGGGTGGTAATGGTGAAGACATTCGGTAACTAAGGTTTTTTTTTATTGGTTGATACATGTGTCATACAGAGTGCGATTTCTGTGGGCAAAAGTGACACAAGACCTTTCTCAGATTTTTTCACTGTGATCAAATAATGAGAGACAATCGGACTGTCTGTCTGGCAGACCTATCACAGTGAGGGAGGGTAAGGGTAACCAGAGCCGAGACAGCCAAGGCTAGTTAAGGTAGTTGTCTCTTACACACACGCACACACACACATACTCACACACACACACACCCGTGTGACAGAGGGTGTCATTGAAATGAGGCGAGAAGAGATAATAAAGTTAATTTTTTCACAGGAATTGACTCTTTAAATGCTACAAATTAAAGACAGATTTACTAACACCTGTTGCATTTTGGCTAAGTCAAGCCAGCCGTTGTTGCATTTTGAGGGGTCAATTAACCGCAAATTCGGTTACATGAAAAATTTGTGCATTATGGCGGGGTGCTATTTGGTGGAAACTACTGTATTATTGTTATCATTACAGTATAGCCCACTTTCTCCGAACTCCTTGGGACCAGAAAATTAGTTTGTGGAATAGTGTTTCATGGAATATTGTAGGCATACAAAGAAGGATCTTGGCTGGGACTTTGTCATGAATTCAGGATTTTCGTGTTTTTGTCAAACATGTGTTTGGGGAATATGTTATTTTTAATACAAGTAAGTGTGCCCATTCTTACCGTTTGGCAGATCGTCACATATAAAGACTGATGAACAAATTATTCATCATCTTGTGAAACAGAAAATATTTTCATGACATAGCTTTGTCTCATATTTCTTCCCTGTAGGCATTTTGTGAACTGTCAGTTAGTGGGGTTATGAAAGAGAATTTGACACAATACAAAGTGGATAGAGGTGTGCTGTTTGATCTATCTTTCTCTATTTAAACAGAGATAAAAAAATTATATTGTATTGTCAAGATTCTTAAGATTATAACTAGCCAATGCCTAGACTTTGTTCTTTGTCTTCCCACAAACTTAACTGCAAAGTTTGACGGTTTATGTTAGACCCTTTTGCCTCTTAACTCATTTAATGTATTGAAGTAGAGGGTGCACCTTTTGAGAATGGCTCATATATTTACAATTAACTACTTTATTACAAACTGTATATAATATAAATGTGTATACATTTAGTTAAGATATAGATCTATTTAATTAACTGGCAGCTGTATGTAGTACTGTTCCCTTTCCTCTCTGTTTATTTCTCAGATGAAATCAACAGCAAATGCATGAATAAGACCATTGTTCATCACTATTCAGCTAGTAAGACAGCAGCTGAGTCAGCATCGGTAATGTTTTTACACACGAAGAGAGCTGTTGCCTGATAATGTTGAAGTATGCAAGTGTGTGTGTGTGTGCATGTTTGTATGTTCACCACAACGGATTTGACATATTCTTGACTCAATAATAGACTTACATGTAAGTCCTTAAGTGAAAGGGGTTGAATAAGTTGGGTGTTGATATAAGAGGTAGGAAAGGAAAAGGTCATTGACAAAAGAGATTTTCTTTTATGTATTTTATACATGTATTGAAGAAATGACGAGACTGAAAAAATCATGTCGACTAAAGCAGAATGTCGCCTCAAAGGATATCGACATAATTGATGCCCACTGTATATGCACAAAAACAAGATGAATAAGAACGTATGTGAATCAAAGCCTTATTATTAAACATCTGAACCAGTTATAATACCTTACTCTACAGAGTAATATCCAAATCACCTTTAGCTTCTTATTTATGTGTTGGTTGTCGTTATAATGAGTTAAGGAAATATTTCTCTTAGTTTGAATTCTCAGTATAATCCCATGTGAAAAGCTTGGATATCGATCCGAGGCATGATGCACATTCTTAATGTAATTATTTTTATCTTTTCTCAACCCAAGATGTGGATCATTCATTGTGTCAATGTTCACTTGAAAATATTTGAAACAAAGTGTTAGTATTACCTATCCTTCAAGGCCATTATTGCCCACAGAAACAGCTCTTATCCCAGTGTCTGTAGCATGAAATGGAACAGGTGATAATACTCAACCCCTGTAAAAGACGCTAGGCGGACGCCAGATTTTTTTCACTCCCGACTGGGGTGGAGTGGACAAAATATGTGTTACGTGTTTTTCCCATGGAACACAATGTCAGAACTAGCTTTACTATGATTCAAACCCGGAATCTCATAATCTCAAGTCCGGCAGCCCAAGCACTTGGTCACAGATGCCACACATAATTACTTATCAAAGTGACTAATCAAGGACAGCCATGAATGCGTATTTATGCCACAAACGAGAGTGTTGTGATCAATACCAGAAATTACAGCTTACGAACGGCTGAGTATGAAGCTTGAATTTACATAAAAGACTTCAACTGTACAATAAAGTTGTGTCAGTGTATAGCATTAAAAGTTTAAAACAGATTCATATCTGTGTTTAGTGTAAACTGATGATACACAAGTACAGAGAATGCAATTGTGCAGCACAACTTATGTTTTTGGCATTCAGAACACTATTATCAGAGAGTGATTGTTCAGAGAAAATGTAAGCCATAACTGTACAGTCTGTCATCCCAGGTGAGGGCATTAAAAGATACTATAACTTGCAATTTTCAAGACGACTACTCAGTCGAAGTTCAAATATTTCTTGTTGTATTCTTAGGGTTACAAGCCATTCTGAATCCAGTTTCTTTTTAAAGTTACATAGCTGCCAACCGTTTCACATTGAGAAAAAAGTCTGATTTTGAAAATTGGGTCAAAATCCAAGATGATGGCTGTTTCCTTGGCAACGAAGGACGCTACAAACTTTTTAATGATATAGGCTGACTGTATTTTGACAGTTACTCCTATACTAAATGGAAAACTCAAACTCAAAAGCAAAACAATTCACTTCAGGAGGACCCCCCCCCCCCCCCCCCTCCTTAAGCTGTCATGCTCACCCCCTTCCACCCCGCAGGAAAACATCACAACAACTTTCCACACTGTTAACAGATCAGCAAGTTGAAAATCTTTGCAGCCATTCTCCACTTTCATTTCCAAAAATATTATCAAATGGGTACAATCACGATAAACAATAATTCACCCATTTAAAATAAAAATCAAACATCTGTCTGTACTAACACACATGACTTGTTCCACTTTCGAATTTGTTTTACTTTTTGCAGTGGAGAAAAATCAGTTCTGAATCATACTATTTTGGTTTAGTACTATATCTATATATAAATAAATACAAACAAGCTCAAAATACGATCCGATCTAATATCTTTATTTCTCAACCGATTAGGCTCAGTTTTTCTGTGAAGGTTACCAATGGCCTATACATGCATTTTGACCCTTAGAATGATAAAGTACTTATATGGTGAGGATTATTTCATTTTTGCATTGTTTCATTGACATATTGCATTGCTGATTTAATGCTAAGGGAGATAACTATCACTCCCATGTTCTTTTTAACCAAAAATGCTTCTATGGTCTCCAGTGATAAATAAGTAGATGAAATAAATTGAAGCCCCATAGGAACAAATACGACACAAACACAAAAGAATGAACAGAACAAAATAGTTTGTTCCCTAACAAAATCAAACCTGCGACCTCTGCATCAACACCCATCATGTCGCTATGAAAAGAGCACACTATGAACAGTGCCAACTACGTTCCGTCAACAGCCTCAAACTCAAGCATCTCCGATTTTGATATATCACTATTCCTGGAGATCTTTGTCACTGAGAAGATCGACACCATCATCGGTGACATCAGCTTGATGTTATTAAATCCCACATGACATAACCAAGCAAAAGATTCACATATTTATTACATAGCTTTACCCGAAAAGCTACATACATATATATCTGACTTTTGGGTGAATTCAGTTTAGATCTATGCTATTGACCAAAAGATCTAAATCTTTAGATTCATGATAAAATGAAGTCATGAATGATTCATGAGGGCCAGCTGACAAGTATTCACTGTGGTTAAGTCGTTAAAGCACTGCAGTTGCACAGATGGCAATCAGGAGATCGGGTTCAAATCCTGGGTCAAAGATGGGTTTTTTTTGTTGGTTGTGTTTAAAATTATTATTTAATTCTTTTTAAAAAATTCTTTGATTTCTTACAACCACAAGAGCTTGGGGTTTCTTTTTTTGTTTTTGTGTAAAGGGATTTTAAATCATAATATACGAAAGGTAGAACAAAAGGTTCTCCAAGATAAGATTACAAGAGGAGTCCAATGATGATATTTTCTTTTCTATTATTTTCTCTTAATCCGAGGGTGCAGGAAAGATTAAACAAAAATTTAACTAGGGAAATATTCAGTTAAACCGGGTATCTCGGGTGTATGTGATAAACATAGAATTTATTGTCTCTGTCAACTGTCTATTTCATTACATGTATTTAATTACATGATATTGTTTCTAATTATTTCCACACGTTTATTGACATTCTGATGATCCTCACAGCTTCAATGGATGATACTCAACAGACCCTCAGATACTGACCCTCTAAGCACAATGGAGCTACAAGCTGATGGTGAGTATTTTTGTTTTGTTACAGATGCAATTTGATTTTAGCTCTCAGTTTTATATCAAGCAAATTTGTTATACCCTGGGTGATATCAAGTATGATTATTATACTTAGATCGTCATTTACAGACTTTTGGGATAAACACAAACTTATGGACGTATTATATTTTTAAGGAGACTACTGTAATATATTTCAATTATATGCAAAAATGGCATTTATATTACAAAGAATAATTATTTTCTCAAAAGTTTGCAAGATGTCAAAGAACCTGACATCATTCTATTAATATTGATAAGAGGAACCCGTGTGTCAAATATTATGCAAATCGGTTGGTCAATGATGGAGGAAATGGAAAATTAGTGTGATAAAACTACATTTCGAGAAAACTTCAAATAAAGAAAACAAAAGAAAATAGCAAAGACGCTTCAGACGGGTTGCCCTTCTTGTAGCGGCCCTCTTTCTCTTTGACTTTCTCTGGCATTGTTATTAATGTAAAGAAAATTGTAAATCTAGGTTTAGATGTGAATACGGGCATCACAAGGACCAGTGTTTTTTTTAATTTTATTCCTCTATTTCTATATTTGTGCGCGTGGTTACAAACACACTAACCGGCAATGCGTACCTCCTCCTGTTACGTACTCACCGCTCAGCCAAATTGGCAAACATCTTGTTGACAGCCAGGCAAATACTGTGTTGCCAAATGTGGCCATTTAGTGGCACAATATACAGATTTTCAGTGCCATCTTCTCGGGCAGTGTTAAGGTAATCGATTAAAATTTTTTAAATATTTTACTTACGCCCGCCTACAAAATATTTTGTAATAAAACAATTATATGTCATATAGATATTTTTCTGCTTTAAACTGGTAGATAAATGATCTTTCTCCTCGAATGAACAGAAAATCGACATTTTGGTCTCAAACTGGCCAATCCAGGTACCCTCCCCCTGTAATTTTAAGCTCTGCTTTTGTCCCCATTTTTATAGATGGGAATAATATGTCTTCCAGTCATTGGAGATCTATCCTTGATCTAGGCATGTCTGAAACAGGAAATGCGTAAGCAGGGGCAAGCTCCAGTGCAAACGTTTTGATATATCTGGCGTAAATACCATCTCGTCTTGTGGCTTTATTTTCCTTTACATTTGCCATTAATTTAAAGGCTCCTCTTCTGGATGTGTTTATGTTATCCACACTGGTTACTTTGTTTCCACTATGACCGTCCTTTGAAACTACCAGATGGATCTGAGAATACCTACGAAAATTGTTGGTTCAAAATGTTTTCTTTCCTCCCTGGTCCCTGGATGAGAATTTTGTTTTTGTCTGTAGGTGGGGGAATGTCCATTCTCTCCGTATGTTTTCTCTTAATATAGGACCAAATTTGTTTACAATTGCCATTGTCCTCACTGATGATGCTGTAAACGAAGATGGTGTACGCTTTTCTGGGCTAGCCTTTTGTTCTCTAAGTATTTAATTTGGAATGTTTCAGATAAACATGATTTGACTGTTTTTAATCATCTTTTCTTTGTCTCAAGAATCGTTTTGTTTCAATGCCAATCTAGGATTCGTTGGATTCTGTTGTGAGTGGGTTTGGTACATTTTCCTTCATGATGGAAAGCAGATTGCTTTTTCACACAGTTCCAGAGGATATCAATGTTCATTTTCCCATTGTGATGTTTCAGGAACTAATTACTAAATCTTTTAATTTGGGTCTTCATGATTGGATTATCTGCCTGTCTTCAGAGATATATTTCTCTTTATGATGTTTTATGTCTTGGAGGATTTGCTGAATATTCTATCTGCAGTATATCATGGGATCAGTTCAACATTCTGAATTAATTTTGGGAGATTTGTGAAGAGCAAGTCAAGGAGCAAATCTGTTTAACCACCTGATGTAGGTTTAGGTCTAGGGTGGTGTTGAGGAACAGTTCATTTATACCCATGTTGTTATGATAATTTGGGGTTGTCTCTCCTTTCCAATTTATATCTGATAGATTGAAGTCCCCACCAATGAGGAAATCTACCTTTTTGAATTTCAATACAATGCTAATTATCATATTATTAGTCGCTAGATAAACGCATGCTACATAAAAGCACACTCTGCATAAACATATGCCTACATATGCTGACCAAATTTTTACTATATAAAACCTGATCCAAGACTTAGAGTAGACTGCCTGTCCAAATTTATCGATCATCAATCCGGAAAATATTTCAATGCTTAGGACTGAGACAATAGACTTAAGACAGTGATCTGATTGGCTTCAGCAATGAAATGAGAATATGTGTGGTAGAGGTCAGGTGACAAATGCCACATGTACATGGCACAGTAAGAATAGGGTGTGGGAGTGGGGGATAATGGCCAAAAACCCTTAATGGTTGACTCTCGAATCTCATTATGTGCACTTGTGTGATCAATATACACATGTAATTGCATGGCACCTTTTACCTATAGACCTTCTGCATAACATGAGTTATCTCCTATTAAGTTCCCATAAAGACACGATAGGCATAAAAGCATGCTTTTTTTGGCACCCAAAGGGTGTGCGTTTATCCAGCAACTACTGTACAAATTTCCTCATTGGTGTCCAGTGGACTATTTGGTGGTCTGTATACCGAATCAATTATCAATGGTTGTTTGCTGTTTTAGTTTATTCTACAAAAAAATAGATGTTGTCCTCAGATGATATTTGTTAACATGATATCGTCTCTTACTGCGATGATGACACCCCTGCCTTTATGTTTTTTCTATCCTTTCTGTAGATGTCAAAACCGTAAGGAAATTTATCAGGGGTTTGAATTTCTGGCCTTGGCCATATTTCTGATTCCAGTATGATGTCGGGTTAAGTTTCATCAAATATAGTTGTTAGTTATTCCTTTTTGTTCTTTATACTTGAAAGTCAATGACTAAAAGTTTCAATCAGGATTTTAAATTGTTGTGATAGTTTAGAGAAAATTTCTGATCCTTTACTCTGTCAAGACCAGTTCTCTCTTGTTGATAGTTTGCTTTTTGTATTTTCATTAATATTTGTGCATTGTCATTATACAAGTCGGCTTCTTTTAAAATGCTAGTGGTACTGTTAGGCAATGTTAGGTGGTAACACACCTGAGCTTATACAGTTCACGTTTGCTGTAGGTTTTGTATGTCATTGTCCTTTCTATTTATGAACATTAGTTGTTTGTTTTTGTTATGTCTGGGTTTCTCTTAGTGATGACTAGTTCATAACATCAGCAGTATGTTGAATTCGTTGTGTAAGATTTACAATTTTAAATAAAAACATACAGATTATATAGTAAAGATTTCTACAAGGACGGATAAAAATCATTGATTTGAAAAGTCAGTAAAAAGTAAAAGATGAATAACACAGTCAGATTAAAATATCGTCAAAATCCAATTAGAAATAATACTAATAATAATTCATATTTAATTGCGCCAATATCCATAAAAAAATATGCTCAAGGCTCTTTACAATGACAGTGTGATATGGGACATTATGTTTAAGGATTCAAACAGGTAGACAATGATACTATAGTACATACCTAGATGATAAAAGATAATTAATAACACATTAAAAGACGAAAACACACATCAGCTATAAAATCACGTATTCAACTTAGTATGTCGAATGCAGAGTGGAAAAGTTCTATTTTCAATGATCTTTTGAAAGAGTTGAGTGATTTGAAATTTCGTGTGTGAGGTGACAGAGAGTTCCAGACAGCGGGGCCAGAAATTGTAAAGGCATGATCGAAAATTTAGATTTTGACACTTTACGATCAAGTGATAAGACATTACATGATCTAAGCTGCCGACTTGGACAATGAACATTAATAAGTGACTTCAGATAATCAGGGGCATCATCATGGTAAATGATATAAAAACAAGGAAAGCCTATTTAAACTCAATTCTTTCTCCACCAGTAACCTATGAAGCGACTGCAGGACAGGTTAGATATGATCTCGCTTTTTTGTTTTCGTCACAATTCTTGCAGCCTTGTTTTATAATAATTGAAGCAGGGGTGTAAATCTTCCAGATTTCCTCTGATTTTAGACTATTTGAGGTTTTTCTCTTAAGTTTCCTTTTCTTCCCTTTTACTAAAATATTTCTATGTTCGCTTTTATGAATGGGTGAGATGGTTTAGCACAACAGGATAAAATTCCCGACTCCAGGCCCATCACCGATTTTTATATTAATCATCAGCGGAAGTACGCTGCTTTATTTTAACTTTCACTTTGACTTTCATGACAAACTACAATTTGCACACTGATCCATGAGGCCCTACTACTCACACGAGAAGATTTCAGATTTAAAAATGGGAACCTTCTTTACTTCCTTCAGATTTTTCAGATCTTTCAGATTTTTTAGTCTGAAATCTACACGCATTTGTTGTGGAAATATCCTTTCGCGCAAAGTATTTTGGGATAGATTTAGACAATGTTGAGATGCACTGACTTATCTCTCTGCAGTCGTACGGTTCAGTTGTGAATGTGACCAGCGGTCGACGATTTTTCATTCTTTCATTCCAGGAAAATTGAAGCTAAGTCATTTTAAATTTCCTATTGTGTTATTTGCGATTTATGTTAGAATCCTATTTGTGGGTTATTGTGATTTAATAGTCTAATCTAAATCTAGAGCTAGACAAGATTAAAATCGATCTGCTTGAGTGAGGTGGCCTAGATTCTTTATCTGTAAGCTCTAGATCTAGATTTTTATTATGACGACTTGACAGCCCTAGATCTAAGCCGTAGCTTTCCAAGGCCATAGCTTGGGTTAGTATCTCAGCCTGTTCGTGTCTGAAAGTTTCACATTTCAGAGACTTTCATTATTTTTTTTCATTTTCCATTTACATCCCTGTTGAAGTCTATGCAGTGAGCTCCTGGCAGACCGTAGAGAAGAGAATTGCAATAATCCAGACGATTAGTTACTAGTGAACTTATCAAAATTTTACAGGCTTCAACATCTAGGACGTCTCTAATATGGCTTATACTTTTGAGAATGAAATGTTTGATTTGAGATACTTTCATAATATGGTGGTTTATATTTAACAATTCATCAAAGTAAAATCCCAAATTCCTAACAACTGAAGAGTTCTGCATACGAATGTCGTCGATGGCTAGTTCATTAATGATTGTTTCAGTGCCTTTTATTCTTGAACACAATAAGTTCAGTCTTATCGTCATTGAACGTAAGTTTGTTCAGAGTCATCCATGATTTGATGTTGAGCACATACTTGGTGAATGTCTCTGGTGTTGCCTTCCTGTCATTTGAGGACAGTGGAAGGTAGAGCTGAGTATCGTCAGCATAGAGGTGGTGTTGGATTCCATTTTGATATAATGATGTCACTTATGGGTGCTGTGTAAAAAGTGAACAAGTAAAGACCGAGGACTGACCCCTGGGGAACACCAAATTTGAATAGTGTCGGGTTTGAAGGGACACCGTTGATGATGACTTGCTGCTCTTCGGTTTATCAGGTAATTTTAAAACCAGTCCAGTGCTGCGTCTGTAACTCCAAAGAGATGGTTCGTTCTCCTCAAAAGCATCTCGTGATCGACAGTGTCAAATGCTGCACTTAAATCGAGGAGCAACAGCGACATGTTGGTGTTAGTTTGGAGTTGGCCGACAACGTCATTGTGTACACGTAATAGTGCTGTTTCAGTGCTGTGGCAGGATCGGTACGCAGACTGGAAGTCCACACAGAGCTTATTGATGATAACATGCTTGTGAAGCCGTTTCACTACAATCTTTTCAATTAATTTAGATATGAAATTAAGATTAGAAACTGGCCAATAGTTCTTAAGCAGTTCGGTGTCAAGGATTTTCTTCTTTAGCAAAGGTGTGTTTTTTAATTTCAGGTGGTAGGTCAGCATGGGCCAGCGATCTGTTTACAATAGAAGCTATTAGGGCAACTTCCTCACAGCAGGCCTTAAGTAGCCATGTTGGCAGGGTATTGAGACTACATGTCTTGTTTGGAGCTTCATGGATGATCTTCTTGATTTCTTCTGTCGTAACAGGGGAAAAAGTAGATAATTTGGGTGGTCGAGTCGAAGATGGAAATTTCGTGTCAGTGTTCTGTTTTACTCTATCAATAATTTCTATTTTCATGGCAGGAGACACTTCATCTGCGATTTTGTTTGGAGATGATGCTTGAAACGAGGATGGTGCTGCAGTCTTGTGCTGATTAAGTTGATTTCAAATTTTGTCAATTTTGTCGTTGAAATGATGGTTAAAGCATTCTGACAGTTCGGATTCATGTATGTGAGTTGGAAGAATTGAAGGTGATTTGTTGTTGAGGAGATCATTCATAATTTTGAACAGTTCTTTTGGGTTTCCTTTGCTTTGTTCTACGTCGTTTTTGATGTAATCCTTCTGGAGCCTCATTGATTATTGTGTTTGTTTCACTTTTGACAGCGTTTTAGAAATGTAGATATTTTTGTGTATTTGGAGTTAGATTTTTGCCAAGCTTGCTCTGCATAACGTCGTTTCTGCTTGGATTTCCTAATGTCATCAGTAAACCTGTACTCGTCTATTGGGACAAACTGTTATGTTCCAAGTTTTGATTGCAAAATGTCATTGACTTTTCTGCTTGAAATTGTCATTGTTGTCGTTATGTGGATGTTAAAATCCCAAATTACTTGTAGTCTGCCACAAGAAATTGATTGTTCCGTTAAAAATAGTTCAAATTCAACCATAAAATCGTTGATACTGTCTTTATTCTGTGACCTTGGCGGCTGATAAATGGTGATAATATTAAAACAGGCGTTGTCTTTTTAAATTGAATATGGACGTGTTCGAAAGACTTTGTCTGATCAATTTTGATTTCTTTAAATTCAAGACTGCTTTTATAAATAACAATCACGCCACCTCCACAATCAGTTTTCCGATCTGAGTATATAAACGAGAAACCGGCTGGTATGAGTTCATTCAGTGTGACATTTCAGTTGTCATTCAGCCACAACTCAGTAATGAATATGGCGTCGATGTTTGTGTCAATAATGTATTCATATCAAAGCGCCGCTTTGTTGCAAATTGAACGTGCATTTAAAAAGGCAAAAGTAAGATAGTCTTTAGAGTTTAAAAGCTCTGTCTGAGTCGTCTTCTCTACAGGGACAATTGTCGTTGTTGGAGATCCGGGGGTTGAGGCTGGAGGCGGAGTGGCCGTTGACCGACAATGGTGGGGATCTATGTGTTGTTTACATGATGTCATTTAAAAGGTTGATCTGAATAAATTCATGGTTAGAGAGTGCATTTTGTGTGTCATGTGAAGACCCACTGGTTGGAACAGCAATAAGGTTTGATGGGTCATAACCCTGCTCAGACGCCCAGGGTCAGGGCGCCGAAGAGACGAAACGCATTGAATGGCACAGTCACAGGCTTTGTTTATATATAAGTATTGTGTTGTCTTTGATTATCACCACGTTTTCCATGTCGTCTATTGTTGTTCTCGTAGCGTAGAATGTTATTGTCAGTGTGGAGTAAAAGCAGGTTGAATACAATTCCAAGAATGGATATAAACAAATAAAAATGATGTAAAATGGCAGACAATTCACAGACCATTGTAAGGAAATAATCTTAAAATATAATTTTTAAGAAATTTCAATGTTTAAAAATGTCGATATATATCACAAAAATATCCCAGAATGTTTAAAAATCAAACTGTTAAAGATTCCAGACGAATAGACAGATATATTTATATAAAACTTGGCGAAAACACTCAGAGCACAAACAACACAGCCGATCAGACGCAATACACATTGTACAATGCACATTAAATTGATAAAACTGTAAGAGCTGCTATCACCACCACTACTCACATATTTGCTGATCCTCAAGAACTTAAGTCTCCTGATGATTTCATTTAGTGCCGATTCCAAATGAATATGAATGTGCTTATCACTGCCACATTCTGGGTGTAGGTCTCAAATTTCCTTATTGAAACACAAAACAAAAGGGATTAGTTCGTCTTGGTTATTGGCTATAAAGTACATGTATTCTTCTGTAGTGCCGGGCAATTGAAGAGGATGGCACTACAATTACAGATGAAAATGAAGTGGAGAAAAAAATATCGGACAAATCTAGTTTATTGTATTACTATTATTGGATGCAGCCGCTTATTCCCTTGGCATTGATACTATAAAATACGCTCAGTATCGATTCTTTGAATTTTTACAACTTTCAACACGCCGCTTTGAACCATCAAAGCCAGTAATTTTGTCTAAAGTATAGCAAGTTGGTATTTATTTTAAACAGCACAGTGCAATCTATCAGAAAAATGTACATATGACCAAATGTATGCCAGAAACTACATGACATATTCACGCACCTTTATTGAAAGATGCTGTCCGAAATGAATATAAGGGAGCTGGGGCAGTTGAAACAATGTCGATAAGTAGTAATTGAGAGCCTCTCACGGTTTTATGACGTTTCTAAGCCTTATCTTACTCATTTTATAGTTTTGTATGCGAAAACATTCAAATATTGTAAAACACAGTTTAAAACACGATTCTCTCAGAATTGACTTTTTTTGACTATGTTTTGTTAAGCAGTTATTACGAGATTCCTCATATCAGATTTTTGATATCTTTTGTATTTTTAAAAACAATCATGATTGTTGAAATTTGAGAGAAATTAGTTTCCTTCAGGCCACAATTTTTGAAAATTTGTAAAAAAAAAAACTATACAAGATATAAAAAAACGATACGAAGGATTCTATGATCTCGGTTTGAAGTTTCTATGTGCAAAATTATAAACCTCTAAAATAAAAACAGTAGGATTACTTAATTTTTCAAAAGTGCCAGAATTGACCTAGTTTTGCACCAAAATTCAAGATGGTGGTTGTTTCCATGGCAACTAAACTTTCGAAAATGACTTTCACAATTTTCTGTCTCTAATTTTGCCATGCTCAACTCATTTATGAATCTTAGAATTGTGTATCTCATCAAATTAAAAAATCGCCCTCAGTGTGTGCGTGTGTGTAGGAGGGGAGGGGGCGTTGAATGCGGTTATTGTATCATTGTATGCACGTCATGCTAGATTTTAATGCATTTCCTCCTATTTTTTTTTGTGATAGTGTTATTAAATAAGGATTTACATAGTTCGTTTTAGTAATACACACTTTCAGCCATACTATACAGCTTTATGTCTATGTATAATATTAATTAAATTCTTATCTGTACATTACCTAATGCCAGTTTTTATCATTATACTTATGCTCAAGTTAATTTGATGACCATTTATTTTGCACCTTTTGACAAATTCTGTGTACAGTTGATGGTTCTTACCTTTTTAATGTACGGTTTAATATTTTGGCAATTTTAATGAGGAACATGTATTATATTATATTATGCTTCTTATTAGGATTCAGAATGTAATTTTCTTCTTGGATTAATAAAGTTTTATGATATTATTATTGCTGTTATTATTATTATTATTATTATTATTATTATTATTATTATTATTATTATTATTAATATTATTATTATTATTTTATTATTTTCATTTATTTTGTCTTTGTTTCTGGGTCAAGTTTGGTAATTTTAATATTATTATTTTCATTTTTTAATTTGAAACCTCTTCAGTATCAAATAGTATACAATTCAGCATTTTAGTCCAAATGTCCTGGTTCACTAATGTATTCTATGGTCTTTATCTCAGACACAGAGCGTTGAATAGAAATGCTATGATAGTATATGCCTTCTTTCTGAGTGTTCATTTTTTTCTTGGGGTTAAAGATGACAAGCCAATCACAAGATTTGAATCATGAAAATCAGAGTTTTGGGAGACTAGGCCTGTGACTGGGAGCAAAAAATAAGGGCAGAGTTTCATCTCAAAATATCTATATATCTATATATATATATATATATATATATATATATATATATATATATATATATATATATATATATATATATATATATATATATATATCGTATCTTAGAAATTTCAAAAGAAAAACGTTGTCAAGTATATAGCAAGTGCAAGAATTCAATAAAGGGGAACCAAATTTTCTTTGAACAAAAAACCCCAAAACAACTAAACCCTCACAAAAGCTAAATCTAACATCATTATCATGGATTGGTCTCAGTTGATTTTTAAAATGTTAATATTGTTTATAGCTTTGGGCTATTCAATTTGTTCATAACTTTGTGCTATTCAATTTTGTTAAAAGTGTGACATAGATAGGTGTAGAAATTTATGTGATGGTAGACGAGGAGAAGATTTACAGTAATTTTGTAGTTATACTTTTTACAAATTAATTAATGCCTAGAATTTTTCATGGATAAAACCAACATTTTGTAGATTTTACTGGTTGCACTTTTTAAAAGAAGTTAAATGATAACGTTAAAAACAAAAAAAATAGATTTAAAAATTTTAAACAAATAAAAAGGTAAATTAAAAAAACAAAAAGACAACCAAAAATGATCTTTACATTTGTTTTACTATTAAAAGAACAGTCAAATTGTTGTATTCTACATATATATGTCAAACTTGTTCTTTCTTTTCTGTCATCAGAGTATTAAAAGTAGATATACAAGATATATTTGTATTACCATAATATCATTCTTTCCACCTTTTCTTGGTTTATCTAGATGCTGATGATAAAGAAGAGAGTGAGATAGAGTTAGAACCTGCCATTGCCACTACTAATCCTACACAGGTGTTTCTGGTAAGTAACTTTATGATTTATCATGTACTAACATTTTCTGTTATTTGGAGGTAGACAGTTGGACTTAAATACTGAGAGGGTATATGTTTAAATCCTTGTTTCAGCAGACCTGATACAATATTATTTGGGAATGGACATAGCACGTCTTTTGATCACTCAATCTCAGGGGAAACTAGCACTAGCTGTAGCTAGCATTGGGATATAAGCCTGTGACAGTGACAGGCCACAATGAAGTTTGTCTTAAAAAAAAGAAAAAGAAGAAAAGACGGATTTATAGTTTTCATCCCTGCACAAGTGCAGGCTCACCGCCTGTTTATCATCTATCCCCCAGCAGGCCATTTCATTTAAAGTCCATGTCAACTCCCGGGGAGCATACGGCACATAAGCCTGTTAAGCTTTTCATACTAACACTGACAAGATCTTTCTCTACCTATAACTGGGTTACTCATTCACACCTGAGTCAAATGAGGGGAAGTAGAGCAAAGTACTTTTCCTAAGAGTACAACGTTTTGAAAAAATGCCCACCTGTGCTAGCCGTAGGGCTTAAACCAGTGTTGCCGTGATTACAAGCTACAACGCCTATCTGAATTTTCTTTCTCATGAAATGGGGTGGAAACCGACTATAACAGTAGAATACATTCCTGTTAGAATCAATTCCGTTTTAAGCCAGTTTGCAAGCTAGGCTAGTCGATTACTTGCTCATCATATAATATTAGCCAATAGTGAGTCAATCATTGTAATGTACTAGATGCACACTTTCTCCCCCTCTCATTTAGTATTTTCAGGTATATTATTATTGTGCCCTTTAAACACCTGCATTGGGTCTCGATGAAACCATTATTGAAAAAGTATTAGAATTATCAGGCATAGATCTACAGTAGTATACACACTTTTGTGCTTGTTGGGTGTATTTTCCGAGTTAACAGAGTCTGTTAAAAGGTTCTCCCCCTCCCATTTCTTGTTATAACAGGCTTGTTTTAATAGAGCCGAAGAGAGAGAAAAAAGGGAGGATGGCTCTGTTATTGTTATAACCGGTTTCCTGTTATAATAGATTCTGTTATTACCCACTGTAATTGTACATACCTGATTGTAGGAAGATTAAGATGATGAGGTCTCTATTCTGAATGATTTTAGTTATTATTTAAACATTACTACTGTAGTTGTTGTTATAATTATTATCATATGATTATAGACGTATGACTGACAGACAGACCCAGGACAGGTGATTGCTTAAACTTAAGGAAAGTTGACTTTCTCAGAGGAAAATGAATTAAACTGAGTGTACATTTTTTTTAAAGATGGATTTATAGTTCGTATCCCTCCACAACTGCAGGCTCACTAACTGTATATCACAAAATGGTGTCCATGAGTACTTTTCTGCGTTTAAATTATTTATTCTTAACATTTTTAGACATTTGTGAGGAAAATTGTACTTTACATTTACATCATCTTCTATCACTTGTTCAATTCTTAGTAGCACCTGTATGGTCTGATTGTCTGCTAAATTGATTCTTTTGTTGACAGGAGGAAAAAACATTGCAGAGCCCAGAGACAGTTGTACTGGTTCGAAGCGAGTAAGTGCATTCAAACCTTGTTATACCACCCCCTGTTATACCGCCATTCTCTTCTTTTCTAGACTACATAAGGAACCAGGTGATCCTACAACATGTATTACTATACAATGCTACAGTAGCCTTTTCACGTGCAGAATGCCTACACTATCTTGTCAGTTATTGTTTTTTTCTATTTAGTCAAATATTGAATATCTTCCTCTTTGTAACACTGAAAAGGGGTGTTTTCGTTACAATGCCATTTCCTTTATATGTGAAGTTACCACTGGCACAACAGTTGGCCTTATAACAAGATCTGAGTGTGGTATTGTTTTATTATCAGAATAATATGGTGAGACTATGCTACAGTAAACCTTTTTAAATTCATTTTTATTGTAATCAAACATTTCTGTAATTTTATTCAATTAACTCTTCTTTCTTTCTTTCTTTTCTTTATCAGCTCTCATTCTACCTTTTGGTGTATGGGTTTAGATGCCCGAATTGATCTTTCTCCAGGCTGCCCTGTCCTGACATTTTCTGTTTCCTTCCGTGAAAGTTAAATTTCTTTGTTTTAATGTCTCTTTATATCTTCTTCCCACTTTCTCCGAGGTCCGCCTTTGGTCTTTTACCTTGAGTTTTAGCACTGTATACTGATTTAGCTATTCTAATGTCATTCATTCTGTTTTCATGCCCAAACCATCTCAGTTGATTTATTTCTATCTTAGTTTTTATGCCGTCTGCTTTGGTTTGATCTCTTATTGTTGTGTTTCTGATTTTGTCTCTTTCAGTTTTCCCTACTTCTCTTCTTAGATATTTCATTTCAGCTGCTTGTACTCTACTGTCTAAGGTCGAGGTTTTGCTGCCATAGAGGATAGTAGGACAATAAACTGTGTTGTATACCTGCCATTTTAGTTTTTGTTGACACTTCTTGTTTACCTACAAATGCCTTTCCCAGATGGTTATATATTGCACTTTGCCTTTTGATTCTCTGGCTGATGTCTTCTCTTAGTTTTCCCTCTGAGTTAACCATTACTCCTGAGTAATCGTAGCTTTGAACTTGTTCTAAATTCTCCCTGCCCAATTGAAGATTTTGTGTTTTAGCTTCCTGGTTATTAGCATTGTTTTTGTTTTTTTTTGCATTTACTCTCATTCCTCTTTATTTAATTCATTATTCATCAAGCTGACTGGAGGTCTCTTTCTGATTTTCGAAACGGAACTAAATCCTCAGCAAATGAAAGCATTGATACATTTACTGGTTTGAGCTTCCACATACCTACATTCATTTTCTTCATTTTTGACAATGCCTTTGCAACTGAATCCATAAATGTAATAAACCCTGTCTTACTCTTATATCTACATCAGGTTATTCAGATACATTTCCAGCTACTCTCACTGCACATGTTGGTTTATTGTAAAAGCTTTTAATGGCTTCTATTAAATTTTGCTCTGCATTGTGTTCTTTTAAGGAATGCCATATTTCGTCCCTCCTCGCAGTGTCAAATGCCTTTTCTAAGTCAATAAAACACAGTCAATGTTTCTCTCAAGGAATTTTTCCTACCACAGACCTCTTCAGTACAACTGAGGAGTGTTTCTTTGTACATTTGCCACTTTTCTTCTATTGCGCTATCCTTCAGATCCATCTGCCTTTCACTGATAGATCTTTTTTATCTGTTTTACTATTGGTTTTTTTTAGTTCTTCTATTTTGAGTTTAGTAGCTTTCTTCTCTTTCCTTTTCTGTTTGTTTTCTTCAGTTAGTAATCTCATTTTGGCTGTCACTAAGTGATGATCACTAAATATTTCAGCTACTCTAGGGATCTGCTAGCTATTATGTAGTCTATGATTGACTTTTCACACCTGTCTCCTAATTTACTCTTGTATATTTGTGGATATCTTTATGAGAAAAAATGTGTTAGCTATTTTCATGTTATTCTTTAGGCAGAAATCTATTAGTCTCTCCAATTCTTGTTTCTCCTTCTTTACCTATTACTTCTCGTAATGTTTCTACAATGTTGCCTACTCTAGCGTTTAAATCTCCTAAAACCATTAGTTCAAGTTTGGGTTTGAGATTCTAATAAGCTATTTGTAAATCGTTTTCAAAGATATCTTTTTCTTCTTTGGTGGCATCTTCTGGTTTGGTCCATAAGCTATTAATATATTAATAATTTAATTCTCTTCCTTTTGGTTTAATATTTATTTCTAGTAGCCGTGGGCTTATAAATTTCCAACTTTCTAGTAGCTTTTTTTGCTTTTTATGCATTAGGAGCACTACTCCTGCTCTAGCTCTATCTTTGACATTTACTCCTGAGAAGATTAAAGTATGATTTGGTCCTATATTTTCTATTCCTTGTCCTTTTTTCTGTGTTTCTGTAATGGCTAAAATGTCTACTGTGAATTTTTCTATTTCTTCAGCTAATTCAAACTCGTTTCCATTTATTTCCTTAATATTTCATGTTCCAAAATCACAGTCTGTGTTTTTTTCCAGTCGTTTTTGAAAGTTCAAGTCAGGTATATCATCATATGTACTTCTTTGAATCAGTTTGATTTTGGATAAGCAGGGAATTGGCCCAATGTACCCTAGGTAGATGGTGGGGCTGCTACCTTGAGATCCCCTACCAGGCCTTGTTATTTTCTGTCAGGCTTAACTCCCTAGCCTTTGGTTGCTCAAAACCAGCCCATAAGGCAGCAGGGTGTTATTTTCTATCCGTTAACCTTTGGTCAACTTAGACCCGCCTTCAAGGCAGCATGAGACTCGTGGAGGACGGGACCACCTAATCCCTGTACAGGTGCTTACCTGTCCACTGCCCGGTTCATACTCTTACATGTAGATATATAACATAGTAAGTTTGTTACAATTTTCATTACATTTGATTGTTGGTTGTTAGATCTATGTCTCAACAGTGACACTTAAAAACGACATTATAGGCATTTTATGAAATAATTTACATTTAACAGTGACACTATATGCATTTTATGAAATAATTTACACTGTACAATGACACTATAGGCATTTTATGAAATAATTTACACTGTACAATGACACTATATGCATTTTATGAAATAATTTACACTGTACAATGACACTATAGGCATTTTATGAAATAATTTACACTGTACAATGACACTATAGGCATTTTATGAAATAATTTACACTGTACAATGACACTATATGCATTTTATGAAATAATTTATTTACAATGACAATAGTTTTATGAAATAATTTACACTGTACAATGACACTAGGCATTTTATGAAATAATTTACACTGTACACTGACACTATAGGCATTTTTATGAAATAATTTACACTGTACAATGACACTATATGCATTTTATGAAATAATTTAATTTACACTTTACAAGAATGACACTAGGCATTTTATGAAATAATTTACACTGTACAATGACACTATAGGCATTTTATGAAATAATTTACACTTTAGAATGAAACTACTAGGGCATTTTATGAAATAATTTACACTGTACACTGGCACTATAGGCATTTTATGAAATAATTTATACTTTATACGTTATAGGAGATTATTTTAGGGGAGTAGTCTTTATTTCCAAATTTAAAAAAATATTTGACAAGGAGAAAATGGTAATGGATTGGTCACACAATTGACCTGTTAAGGAGAAACATATTAATAACACGCGTTCTGACCAAAAAAATCCACATAGGAGTAGATCAAGAAGTCAATTAAAAATACCGTAGAGAGAGATTGAGGATTAGATGGCAAATTTTGGAAAGATCTGGAAAGAACTAGACATGCTGGCACAGAATACGAATAATAGGGATTAATTTAATCACTCTTTGTTGATAGCTTGGCACCATACAGAGTTAAGAAACATACACTCAAACCTCGTTATATGACCAAATCTTGTGCCAGTGATAACTTGCTGTTATTAGGGGAATTCTCATCATAACAAAAACATCCTTTATCAGTATTACAAGGAGAGAGAAAATCAATACTTGACTAATCAAGTTTTACAAAAAACCTGTGAATCGATTTTTTTTTGCTTTTGAGTTTATGTTCTTGCTTTTAGTGTGTACATGAGTAACTGTCAAAATACAGCTATCCTATATCATGGAAAAGTTTGTAACGTCCTTGGTTGCCATAGAAACAGCCGCCATTTTGGATTTTGACTCAATTTTCAAAATCTTTCTCTCCTCCTTAGTTATGAATATAATCACTCAAAATCTGTGCAGATCGTCTTTCCCATTCAATATCTAAAGAGTGACATGGTTTTTTAAAATATATTTTGGATAGTTTTTTTAATGAATTTTAAAAAATACTATATATCGTGAATGTACAAAAATGGCATTGTTTCATTCTGTTAACATTGACAAGAGGAACCTGTGTGCCAAATATAATACAAATCGTTCGGTAAATGGCAAAGAAGATAGTATTTTATTTTTGAAAAAATTACATTTCGAGAAAAATGCAAATAAAAAATAAAAATAAAATAACACAAAAAAAACCCTTCAGATGGGTAATTTACGTCAAAATTTTGATTGTTTTTACATACCCTGGCCTACAAAATATTTTGAGAGAAAAATTATACGTGATATGGACATTTTTCTGCCATAAAGATAAATGATCGTTCTACCCAATATGCAAAGAACAGAAAATCAACCTCTTGGTCCAAAACTCGCCAGTCCAGTTGCCCCCCCCCCCCCCCACTCCCCCTTAAATAATTCCTATATATTTTCGTTCACATTAAAAAACAATGTTTTGCTTAAAGTGTATTTGGATAAAAAATAAATTAAAAGAAAGCCAAAAATGTTCATTAAAACTTTCTTTCTTTCTTTGTCAGTTCCCATTCTACCTTTCAATGTATGGGTTTTAGATGTCCGTAATAATCCATCTCCAGGCTGCCCTGTCCTGACATTTTCTGTTTCCTTCCGTGAAAGTTAAATTTCTTTGCGTTAATGCCTCTTTTATATCTTCTTTCATATCTTCTTCTCACTTTCTCTGAGGTCCGCCTTTTGGTCTTTTACCTTGACTTTTAGCACTGTATACTAATTTAGCTATTCTATTGTCATTCATTCTGTTAACATGTCCAGACCATCTCAGTTGATTCATTTCTATCTTAGTTTTTATGCCATCTGCTTTGGTTTGATCTCTTATTGTCGTGTTTCTGATTTTGTCTCTTTTAGTTTTCCCTACTACTTTTCTTAGATATTTTATTTCTGCTGCCTGTACTCTATTGTATTCCCCATTGTCTAAGGTCCAGGTTTCACTGCCATAGACGAGATTAAAACAATAAACTGTGTTGTATGCTGCCATTTTGGTTTTTGTTGACAATTCTTGTTATATCTACAAATGCCTTTCCTAGATGGTTATATTGTAGCGGTTAGCTAACAGAAAAAGTTGAAGACGATTGTTTGGATTTTGTGTTGTTTTTTATTTCGTTAGTTGTAATAACCGGAAGTTAGTGAGAAAAAGGCACAACATTTAATGACGTCACAAGATACAACATAAAAGAGTTCATCATTAATGTGATGCAGTGTGATGATTGCCACATAGCTCCCCCCCCCCCCCCCCCCAGCACAGGCATACACTGTCTTGTAGGTGTTTGGGATGTCTCGTGCAACGTCCAGCACGCATCGTTGTCACAGGGAGCGCTGGTTTGTTTGGGCTGTGGGTGGATTCCGGGGCCTTGTCGCTAGGTTGATTTGGTGGTCGACAGTGCTGGTGGCTATGGGGATTGAAAACGTGCACTGGTTCCGTTTGGTCCACATGAGCAGGCTTGAGGTGATCTATCGATATGTGTTCATGTCGTCCTCCCACGTTTACGAGGAACGTCTTTGAAGATTTCTCGATGACCTGAAATGGTCCTGTGTAAGGACGATCGAGTGGCCTACGGTAGGCGTCGTTCCAAATAAACACGTAGCTGGCCTTGGTTAGACAGCCTGGCACAACAGAGGTTTGTTTGCCATGTCGAGATGCTGAGTGACTGTTAGAAGCTCTAGTTCTATCAACTATTCTCGCTTGTTTTAGAAATGCATCCGCTGACCACGAAGAGGTGCTTTCAGTGACGAATTCGCCTGGAATTGTAAGTGATTCTCCGTATACGAGCTCTGTGACGGATACTCCGATGTCCTCTTTGGGCGCAGTTCTGAGACCTAGCAAAACTCACGGCAGTTCGTCTAGCCAGTTTGAATGTGTGAGGCGAGCTTTAAGGGACGTTTTCAATGATCGGTGGAACCTTTCCACCATCCCATTAGATTGTGGATGGTACGCTGTGGTTCTATGGATGCGGGTGCCGAGATGGAGCGATACTTCTGTCCAGAGAGAGGAAGTGAACTGTGGTCCGCGGTCAGATGTGACATCCAAAGGTGTTCCAAACCTGGAGATTCAGCCATGGATGAGGGCCTTTGCGCAATCTTTTGCAGTCGTACTCCTTAATGGTATAATTTCCGGCCAACGGGTGGTCCGATCGATGATGGAGAAAAGGTGAGTGTATCCATCTGATGGTGGTAATGGGCCGACCAAATCCACATGGATATGACTGAAACGTTTGGCAGGAACCTCAAATGGAGCAAGTGGTGCTTTGATGTGTGTCTGGATTTTTGATCGCTGGCAAGGTAAACACTCGCTGGTCCATTTGTT
This sequence comes from Doris montereyensis, assembly GCA_037039925.1. Lineage (NCBI taxonomy): Eukaryota > Metazoa > Mollusca > Gastropoda > Nudibranchia > Dorididae > Doris > Doris montereyensis. The sequence goes on along the minus strand of JAXRKP010001332.1, from coordinate 79,524 downwards.
TATTTGTCATCTCATGTTAGGCCAAACGAACCTGTCGGCTACTAATTTTCTGGTTGTGTTTCGTCCGGGGTGGGATAGATTATGGATAATTTCGAAAACAAATCTTCTGAAATTTTCGGGAATGATCGGGCGGGCCTTTCCTGTCGCACCGTAGTATAGGTCCTCCAACTACAATCGGCATAGGGATTATTTGGAGGCTTGGGTAAGCAATGTGGTAGGGAGTTGTATCTTCCTCACTTAATTGAGCTTTGCCATAGCTGTGTAATCTATGCCAAGGGTCACATTGCTGATCCCAGCTCTAGACAGACAGTCAGCTACCGTGTTAGACTTTCCCGGAGATATGGCAAATGTCCGTGGTGAATTTGGAAATAAACGCGAGTTGACGTTGTTGCCGGGCGGTCCAGGGATCAGTCGTCTTTGCCATTGCGCCAGCAAGCGGTTTCAGATCGGTATAAATCATAAACTTTCTGCCTTCCAAAAGAAATGAAAGTGCCTGATGGCTAAGTACAAAGCGAGAAGTTCTCTGTCATATGTACTGTATTTCTGTTCCGGTGGTTGTAGTTGGCGGCTGAAAAACCTAACGGTTGCCACTTGCCGTCCACAAATTGTTCGAAAAATTGCTTCCACAGCCAGGTCGGACGCATTGGTTGACAGGGCAATGGGTGCTTCTACCTCGGGTGTGCTAAGATGGCAATTTGGGAAAGCGTTGTTTTGCTCTCGTTAAAAGCCGTGGGTCATCTCCCATGTCCAAATGAGTTTATGGTTTTGTTTCAGGGTCTTCATTGATTGATAAAGGGGGTACAATAATTGTGCAGCATGTGGGATGAAGCGGTGATAAAAAGTTATCATCCCTAGAAGCTCTTGCAGGCCCTTCACAGTTATTGGTTTGGGGATATTTGTTATTGCATTTACCTTTCTGGATGCGGGATTGTTCCAAATTTTGTCACTTGATGCCCAAGGAAATCTATAGTACTCACGCCAAAGACACATTTCTCCAGGCGTATAACCAGGCCGAAATCACTGAGTCGTTGAAAAACTTCTGAGATGAAGTTTGTGCTCTTTCTCGTTTGGGCTATCGATGATAGTCTCCACAGGGGTGCCAACTGTCGTTCGACTTGAGCACCATGCTAACGGTGAAGCCCATGGGCTACTTGATTTCCGAACAATGCCCATCTTTTCCATATCGCAATTAATTTTTGGCAATGAGCAGTTTCTCTGGCGTGAGTCGTCGAGCTCGTGCAAACACAGGAGGGCCCGTGGTGGGAATATGGTGACATATCCCATGTTTGACTTCTTCCGTGGAGAATGTTGGTTGTAGGATTTCTGGAAAGCGTTCAGAATTCTCCTAAATGGGTTGGACGTAGTTTTAATCATAGCTAGTTGTTGTGTTTCAATCGTTTGGACTGAACACAGTGATGAAACATAAAAGTTGGCCTCAATAAGACGTCCACGACGGAGCTCCACCAGCAAGTTGTGAGCACGTAAAAATCGCGCCAAGGAGAGGGTGTTTGACGTCCTGTGATGATTAAACGTGTTTGGTACAGCCGGTTGTTGATATCCACGTGACACGTTACGAGCCGTAGGTTTGGATATTTGTCTCATTTGCTGCTTGGAGAGGTGGGGGAAAAGGGCCATTTTTTGTCAAGCCAGGTTGCTAGGATGATGGAGACCTGCGCACCGGTGTCAACAAGAAACTGAGAGCCGGATCATCCATCTGTCACAAAAAGTTGTTTGTTGCCAGGCGAACGCATGTGACGTTTATTGTTGATCCTGTCGATCGTTTCCCCTGCTCTTTGTGGTATGATTTTTACAAGGAGGTAGACATTCCTTTGCATCTTTCCATATTTACAATGGTACCGGCAAAGCATAGGTTGGGGTTCTGTTGGAGATTTCCTTTTGTGTCTATCTTTGACTTGATGCACATTGTCAAAATGTGTTGACATAGAGACAAAGAGTTGATCTGTCTCTTGAGCAAGGAGCCTTGGGTTTTGTTTGGAAGCAGAATTTGTGAGGGGTGCGCGTATGTAGTCGGGAGCTGCTGTAAAAAGATGTGTGGAAATAGCAAACATGCCTCGTGGTTTCCCAGAAGAGCTTAGCATCTTGTCCATCAGCACCGAGGGTTTGTTGTTGCCCAATCCTTGTAAATTGAAAAGAGTGTGAGCTCGCTCCTCTTCAGTCATTTGGTAGGCTGACAACAAGAATCGCTTAATAGTGTCAGACTTGTTGACCGACGGAGGTGCGGTCAGGATTGACAGTGCACGGTTCGCGGTGTCTGTATCCAGTGCTGCAACTACATGATAATATTTGGTTTCATCCACCATTCTGCCGTGCAGGGCAAACTGTGCCTCGGCCTGAGAGAACCAGGCCACTGGGTTTGGCGACCAGAAAGCTGGCAATTTTACGGTCACAGTCGCAATTCCATGTTGATGTAGAATAATAAAGAGGTGAAAAATACATCTCACCTGTCGGGGTCACCGATGTAGCGGTTAGCTAACAGAAAAAAGTTGAAGACGATCGTTTGGATTTTGTGTTGTTTTTTATTTTGTTAGTTGTAACAACTGGAAGTCTTTTAAGTCAGTGAGAAAAAGGCACAACATTTAATGACGTCACAAGATACAACATAAAAGAGTTAATCATTAGTGTGAGGCAGTGCGATGATTGCCACAATATATTCCACTTGCCTTTTTGATTCTCAGGCTGATTTCTTCTCTAAGTTTTCCTTCTGAGTTAATTATTAGTCCTAAGTAATTGTAGCTTTGAACTTGTTCTAAAATCTCCCTGCCTAATTTAAGATTTTGTGTTTTAGCTTCCCTAATTACTAGCATTATTTTTGTTATAAGTGCAGTTTAACACAGGTGCAATTCAATGTTTCTCTCAAAGGAATTTTTCTATTATTTATCTAATTTTAAATATGTGATCTTATACACTTCAATCTTCCTGATCGAAATCCACTCTGGTGTTCTTCAATCTGATCCTCTACTCTTTTCCTTAATCTCATTTCCAGAATCCTGGCATTGTACACTTTTCCTGGTACGCTAAGTAGTGATATCTCTATATTTTGAGCATTTTTCTAGTATTTATCCTTTCTTGTGTATTGGTACTATTGTTCCCTTATTCCTGTCGTCTGGCACCTGTTTGGACTTCCATGCTTGTTGACATATTGCATTTCCAGAAGTTTGTCTGCCTCTCTCCCTTGGTTTTTAATCATTTCTGGATAAACTTGATCTGCTCCTGGGGCTTTTCCTAATTTCAATTTTCTTATAGCTGTTTGAAGTTCTTCCATTGAGATATCTACATCTTCAGATGTCTCATCTTGATTACTTGTTACTCTTAATAATTGATCTGTACTCCTTGTTTCATATGTTCTGGAGGGATTATGTTATTGTTGAAAATACTTTCTCAACGTTTCCATGATTTCACTGTCTTCTTTCATTATCTCTCCTTTGCTGTTCTTCAATTTGTCGTATTGGGCATGCTTTTGTCTTTCTCATGCTCTTCATTGCTCCCAGAACAGCTTTTGATTTCCTTGATAGCTTTCTTGAAGTCTTTGTCCAAACTCTTCTCACTGTTCCTGTTTTGCTTTCCTAACTTCCTCTTTGGCGATAATTCTTTTTACTCACGTAATCTATCCTATCCTGTGGTCTCTTTGTTTGCAAGTATTTCTTCCAGGCATCCTTCTTTTCTTTGATTTTAGTCTTGACAATCTCATTCCACCATGCTGTTCTTTTCATATCTCCTTTAATTTGTTTCCTACCACAGACATCTTCAGTGCAACTGAGGAGTGTTTTTCTTATATATTTGCCACTTTTCTTCTTATTGTGCTTTCCTTCAGATCCATCTGCATCTCGCTGATATATCTTTTTATCTTGGATTGGTATATCTGTTTTGATATTGGCTTATTTAGTTCTTCTATTTTGAGTTTAGGGGCTTTCTTCTCTTTCCTTTTCTGTTTGTTTTCTTCAGTTAATAATCTCATTTTGGCTATCATTAGGTGATGATCACTAAATATTTCAGCTTCTCTGCTTACTCTAGCATGCATTGTACTGTAAAATAGAGAACTGCTAACTATAATGTAGTCTATGATTGACTTTTCATATCTGTCTTCATTTACTCTTGTATATTTGTGGATATCTTTATGAGAAAAATGTGTTAGCTATTTTCATGTTATTCTTTAGGCAAAAATCTATTAGTCTCTCTCCATTTGGAGAAGTTGTTGTCTCTCCTTCTTTACCTATTACTCCTCGTAATGGTTCTACAATGTTGCCTACTCTAGCGGTTAAATCTCCTAAAACCATTAGTTCCTGTTTGGGTTTGAGATTCTCTGCAGCTATTTGTAAATCATTTTCGAAGATATCTTTTTCTTCTTTGGTGGCATCTTCGTTTGGTCCATAAGCTATTAATAATTTAATTTCTCTTCCTTTTGGTTTAATATTTACCTCTAATAGCCGTGGGCTTACAAATTTCCAACTTTCTAGTAGCATTTCTTGCCTTTTATGCATTAGGAGGTCTACTCCTGCTCTAGCTCTATCTTTGACATCTACTCCTGAGAAGATTAAAGTATGATTTAGTCCTACATTTTCTATTCTTTGTCCTTTTTTTCTTTGTTTTGGTAATAGCCAAAATGTCTACTTTGCATTTTTCCATCTCTTCAGCTAATTCTAACTCCTTTCCATTAATTGCCCTAACATTCCATGTTCCAAAAATCACAGTCCGTGTTCTTTTCCAGAGTCGTTTTCGAAAGTTTAAGCCGGGTGTATCATTGTATATATCACTTTGAATCAGGTTGTTTTGGATAAGTAGGGGATTAGCCCACTGTACCCTAGGTAGATGGTGGGGCTGCCACCTTGAGGCCCCCTACTGGGCCTTGTTATTTTCTGTCAGGGTTAACTCCCTTAGCCCTTAGTCATTCAAGACCAGCCTGCAAGACAGCAGGTTGTTATTTATGTCAGGGTTAACCCCTTAGCCTTTGGTCAGTCAAGGCTAGCCTGCAAGGCAACAGGTTGTTTTCTTTCAGGGTTAACTCCCTTAGCCTTTGGCCACCCAAAACCTGCCTGCACGGCAGCAGGAGACTCATGGAGGGCGGGATTATCTACTCCCCGTACAGGCGCTTACCTGTCCACTGCCCGGTTTATTAAAACACCATACAAAATATGGAAATAATGATGAATCTTTGAATACATTATAACTCACATTGAATGCGTCTAATGACTTGTGTGGCCCCCTTTTGCATGCAAACAGGCTTGGATCGGCATCCTCATGCAGATCATGCTCCAATTCACAGATGGTGTTGATCACTCGGTTGCTGTATGTGCAGCGTCCAAGCTCATCACAGAGATGTCCTATGGGGGACATATCCGGTGAATAAGGTGGCCAGTCCAAAGGTGAAAGTTCTGTTGCAGAATAACGTCCATCATGATACAGGCAGTGTGGGAGCGAGCGTTGTCCTGCTGGAAAACGAAGTCTTGATACGTTTGAAAGGGGCTGACATTTGTCGTAACGATTGCATCCCGGTAAACCTAGGCGGCAACCGATTCTCAGAAACACGTGTAGAGGTGTCCATAATGGTAGCTGATGTCTCTCCACATGTGAAGAGCAGTTTGGTGCAAATCGCTCTCCCACGTCGTCTCCAAACTCTAACACATCCATCAGGGTGTGAAACGTTAAATCGGCTCGCATGTGTGAAGAGAAATGAATTCCAGTAACATGCAATCAGAAAATTCAGCGCAGGGTCGTGGTAAAGTTTAATCCTGCATTCCTTAATTTGTTGTGGACAGGTGCACTATCCTCTATTGCCAACAATGGTGGTGGCTGTTTGGTGTGCCGTGAGGAAACGATTGTAGTGTGGTGATAATTCTTCCGTCTGGCAACTTCCCTGAAAGGCACGCCGCCTTGAATAAGTCCCATCCTTGTTGTTACGCTCATCATGACCCAGAACTGGCATCTTGTTTCAGTGTCAATGAGCAAATTAATGTTAATTCCGAACATGCTACATTTACTGTGAAAAAATTAGTGTTTGTCATCAACAATTTTCATGCAAAAAGAAGGAAAACACGATTTGTTTCTGTTCAATTACTACATGTTCTTCATTGCACACGATACACACCCTGTAGAGTAGAAACTTGTATCTTGTTTCAGTGTCAATTTTAGAATAAAAAAACATTACTTCGCCGTTACAAAAAGTATGGCCCTTATTATTGTGGTACTTTTGGTGAGTATAAATTGGTATATATATCATATATACAGTATAGCTTTCATGCATATATATAAATATATATTATATATAGTAGTAGTAGTATATATAGTAGTAGTAGTATATATATATATAGTAGCATATATATAAGTATTATATAATAAGAGTAATAGTATGATGGTTAAGGGCATCGGCGAGACATCCCTGACCCAGAAATGGATTAGTCTAGTTATGAAACTGCTGTGAAGCCTAATTCTCGCCACTTAATTGAACTCAAAAATGGTCATGCCTACCCCACCAAGCTGTTGTCAGAATGATGTGATCTGACTGTATGTCGATGCCACTTTTCATTTGGGTGACCTAGACGAAAACATTGGACGAAAGATATTGCTATCCAAACCTTCAGTACTTTCGTTTTCACAAAGAAGAAGCCTTTGTGTCACTAGTTTCAGTGTCATTTCTGAGTACTATATAATAAGACACATATGGCAGTGATGCTTGTGTAGCGTGTGTGTGTTTATAGTGTGTGTTTGACTCTGATCTGTGACCGAGCCAAACTACATGTAGATTCTACTTCTACCCACTTGCATCACTTCAGGGATCGGAGTGGTGATGCACGAACGGTTCAAGGAGTTGTATTTTACAATCGTTTTTAAGGACCGTTAATGCCAAATCATTGGCGGATGGCGGTATAACGTAGTATTTCATCGTTTTGTAAGGCATCAGATCCACACAAAAGTCAAAATCTGGTAATAAGCGAGAATGGCAGTATAACAGGGGATGATATAACGAAATTTTAGTGTATTTTAGTTCTGAAAACAAAAGTCAAAATAGTTTTGAACATGGAGGTATGTTATTATCAGTCCTGCACTTCATTATTAAGGTCAAAACAAAAAGAAGAAAGAAAGGCAGTATTATGTGATTCTTAAGGAAAGAGTTTCAATTTCAAGGTCTGCTTCGAGAGTAGAAAATTTCTCTATGTGATTTTAGGAATGTTCATGTAAATTCCAATCAAACAAGGAGTGACAAAATATTTAAAAGTTATATTGAAATGAAATGTAGTTGTCTTGTCCATTGATTTTCACATACATTGATTCATTTCATATGGCTGTGAAGTCAGGGTTCCCACTCCTACCCTCAGATCAGATGCATCCAATAAGACTGAGCTGGCATGGTTTGGTTGATGTGTGTTTGATAACTAATGTCTCTACAATACAGTCAATCCATCCCCCTAGGATATCGAAAACATGTTGAACCTTTCACAAACTTTTCTCTTTTTAGTTTAGTTTTTGACTCCACTTAGCTTTAGTAGGAAGCTCCCTAACACTAACTTTCTTCCTGACATTTTCATTATCTCTGACAATTCCTTACGAATTTCAAGAATGCAGGAAATCTCAGTTTGAGAAAATTGCATTTCAAAGTTTTTTCTTTTGTTTTAAAGAAAACTTCCAGCTATGTGCTATTAGATACGTTTTAAATACATTAAGGCACTTTCAAGCAAAGTATTTCATCAGAGTGTTTATAAAAGATTATTTTAACCAAAAATGCAAAGAATTCAATTTTTATAGAAATTGACCTCAGCTCACATTATCCTTGTTTTCTCTGTATTAAGTAGTAGACTAATACCTTACACAAGAGTATAGATGTCGAACAACATTCTTACTTTTGTTAGATTCAACATCTTTTAATGGGACAACACAACCAGGAGGAGTAATAGTGTTTCCACTTGTTTCACCACTTTAGTGAATAGGTTTCACCATCACAACCTTCATCACTTTTCACCACTTAAGTGAATAGGTTTCTACCATCACAACCATCATCACTATCATTGATTTCTTATTTTCAGAGAACAGTGTGCAGTATCTATTGCTAAAAATGTTATGACGAACCCCAGAAAAAAAAGCCAAACATGGTCCTGAATATGACTTCACTGATGATGAGATTATCGATTTGCATGCTTGTAAAGGATGGCATCCACAAGTCAATGAGATGCAGGTTGGTTTCATAAGTACAGCGGAAATCAGTTATAACAGGATTGATGGGGGAGAGCTTATAGTCATGTTATAAACGACGATTTGCTCATCATACAATATTAGCCAATGGGAGGCCAGCCGTTGTAATATTCTAGATACACACTCTTTTCCCCTCTCTCTTAGACTGATCTATGTGCTTCAAACACCTCAATTGGGTCTTGATAAAGTCATGATTTAAAAATGTGTGGAATTATTAGGCATAGATCTACAGTATACACACTTTTGTACTTCTTATTAGGTATTTCCACGTTGACAGATTCCTGTTATGAGCGTTTTTTTCTTTCCCAGTCCCTGTTATAAGAGGTTTATTTTAATACAGCCAAAGAGAGAAGAAAAAGGGTGGAATGGTGATGGTCCTGTTATATCTGGGTTCTTGTTTTAGCCAATGCTGTTATACATGGTGCCCACTGGAACAACCTTGTGATTTCTTACTGGTACCTTTGTATCAAATGTGTAGCTTGGCATTGTCTGAGAGAGCTGATTACTGGGTCATGTTTGCAAACCTTGCAGATCCATTCGATAAGTGGTGTAAAACTCTGAAATATGGTACAGTTGACATTCATCGCAACTCAGTAAATCACAATTTCCGCTTAATTGCAAGTTTCGTGTGAAAAAGGGTCAATTCTAAATAAAAGTCAACTGGTTAATCGCAACTTTTTGGATAATCGCAACCCCAGCGACACCTGCTTTAGATTTTCGATCGGCTTTTTCTGATTCCCCACTTTGCTAAATGATGGTCCCATGTCTTTGTTATTATCTTTCTAACAACCCTTACACTGATTGTGGGTGTAGCAGACACAGTCGATCTTGCATGGAGATATCTCAGACAGCTAGACAGCGTAGTATTGTATGATGCAGCAAGTAACACATGACTTTCCCCAGCCAATAAGCCAAGTGGGCAGCCGACGATCGAGCACTCTTCCCTCCCATTTGAAAGGGCCTTTAATCGCTTCTGTCTCTCAACCCAGTTTTGCTGCAATCACGATAAACGTGTTTTCTTCTCCCAATGTCTCATTTGTATGAAACAAATCAGTACACCTACATCAATACAATGATCGACTACTCAAATGTTTACACTAGTAACAAAATTTCCACAGCTTCTATAGATTGCTCTTATCAGCCCAGTCGTCCTTTCAATTGAATTGGCGGTTGAATCTCTCTCTCTCTCTCTCTCTCTCTCTCTCTCTCTCTCTCTCTCTCTCTCTCTCTCTCTCTCTCTCTCTCTCTCCTCTCCCTCTCCCTCTCCCTCTCCCTCCTCTCCCTCTCCCTCCCTCCCTCCCTCACTCTCTCCTCTCTCCCTCCCTCCCTGCCTCTCTCTCCCTCCTCCCTCTCATCTCCCTCTCTCTCTCTCTCTCTCTCTCTCTCTCTCTCTCTCTCTCTCCCTCTCCCTCTCCCTCCCTCTCTCTCTCTCTCTCTCTCTCTCTCACTCTCTCTTTTCTCCCTCTCCTCCCCCTCCCTCCATCTCTCTTCTCTCTCCCTCTCTCTCTCTCTCTCTCTCTCTCTCCCTCTCCCTCTCCCTCTCCCTCTCCCTCTCCCTCCCTCCCTCTCCCTCCCTCACTCTCTCCCTCTCTCCCCTCTCCCTCCCTCCCTCCATCTCCTCTCTCTCTCTCTCTCTCTCTCTCTCTCTCTCTCTCTCTCTCTCTCTCTCTCTCTCTCTCTCTCTCCCTCCCCCTCCCTCCCTTCCCTCCCTCTCCTTCTCTCTCTCTCTCTCTCTCTCTCTCTCTCTCTCTCTCTCTCTCTCTCTCTCTCTCTCTCTCACTCTCTTTCTCTCTCTCTCTCCTCCTTCTCACTCTCTCTCTTCTCTCTCTCTCTCTCTCTCTCTCTCTCTCTCTCTCTCTCTCTCTCTCTCTCTCTCTCTCTCTCTCTCTCTCTCTCTCTCTCTCTCTCTCTCTCTCTCTCCCCCCTCCCCCGTCTCTCTCTAGCCAAAGTTTACAATGTATATAATGACATTGATTAGAAATGGGATCATACTTTCCTTTGAAGTTTATCACTACATGTATTACTATTATCAGACATGTCACTCTACCAAGAACAAATTAAAAATAATGTATTTATGTAGATAATGCAATATAAATCTTTTCATGTAAATTCTCTTCACCCCTGCACTTGTCTCTGTCTCTCATTCCTCTCTCTCCTTATGTGTCCTTTCATTTCTCCCTGTCTGACTGTATCTGTATGTCTGTCTGTCTGTCTGGTTCTTTCTCTGCTCGTCTGTCTAGTTCTCTCTCTCCCCCCACCCCTCTCTCTCTCTCTCTCCCTCCCTCTTCTCATCACCCCTCTCTCTCTCTCTCTCTCTCTCTCGCTCTCTCTCTCTCTCTCTCTCTCTCTGTCTCTCTCCCTCCCTCCCTCCCTCCCTCCCTCCCTCCCTCCCTCCCTCCCTCCCTCCCTCCCTCCCTCTCCCTCTCTCTCTCTCTCTCTCTCTCTCTCTCTCTCTCTCTCTCTCTCTCTCTCTCTCTCTCTCTCTCTCTCTCTCTCTCTCTCTCTCTCTCTCTTCTCTTTTTCTCTATCTCTGTATATATATATATATATATATATATATATATATATATATATATATATATATATATATATATATATGTGTGTGTGTGTGTGTGTGTGTATATATATATATATATATACTATACAGACCTCATACTGCACCAACAGACTTTCTTTTGTCGTGTTACTTTTACTATAACAACAGATATTCTACGTGTTTTGTGTTAGAGTTGCTACGAGGACTGGTCAACAATAAATGTTTATAATATATATCATAATACTGATATGACACGTTATAATTAGTGTGAAGAAGTTTGTCATAAAAAGCATGATACTATTCAAACTACTGTGAATTATAACTTTACTTTCTGTCTATGCAGATCTTGAAATTGTGGGTTTTTTTTTCTAAATTTATTATCTACTGACACTTGGTCTTCGGCAATGTTTCCCAGTCACTGTATCACGAAACTTCACCCGCCACAACTATTGATTCGTCCCTCACTTAAAGGAAGATGACTCGCAACTCTCAGCTGCTGTCAAGCAAGCGTATCAGTCAATAGGTTTTGATGCACACGCAACAATGAACAGTCGATGACCATTATATGTCCTCTCAAATGCAAACAGGAGGGCCGTGACAGGCTGCCGTTTTCACGGCCAATAATACACCCCGCTTGTAATTATACAACCTTTCATTTGAAAACGGATGGCATCGTTTTGATTATACGCCCTGTTAAAAAAATTGAAATGCCTCTAGTTGAAAGAAATTTTTTTTGCTGGCTGTGTAGTATTTGTTTGAAGACATACCACTTTGACATAGATGAGAATATTCATGTCGATCCCAAGCCCATGAAACTTAGAGTTAGAGGGTAAAAGTTATATGTTATGCAAAAATATTGCCACAGACATATCTAGTCGTCAAATATTGAAACGACCCTAAATACTGGATCCGTAGCGGAAACTGGTTAATCGCAGCTTTGGTTAAGCACTACGATTTTGCTGCTCCCATCATGTTGCAATTAACAAGAGTCGACTGTACTTCAGTCAAACTCTCTTCATCAAGTCACAAAAATTTTTATTTGAGCCGTTCTTGAGTGGTAAATTTGATTAACTGCATGGCTGCAAGTTAGCAAATTAAAGTCATCTGGCTGAAGATTAAGAAATAGTGGGACTTAAAACCAGAGTTTGCATAGCATAAATTGGTACCAAGGACTTTGTAGTACAGACATTACTTACTTATGCTCTAGGTGCATGGGCAGCACATAAGGCCAACACAGTGAATCGTCATAAGGAGGGGTGGGGGTGTGCCTCCTGAAGTAATTTTTGTTTGTTTTTGAGTTTGGGATTTTCCATTTAGCATATCATATAAGTAACTGTTAACATGTAGTCATCCTATATCATTGAAAAGTTTGTAGCGTCCTTGGTTGCCAAGGAAACGGGCTGCCATCCTGGATTTTGACCCAATTTTCAAAATCCATCTCCTCACTTAGTTATTCATAACATCACTTAAAATCTGTGCAGATCATCTTTTCTATTCAATATCTAAAGAGTGACGGCAGGTTTTTACATATTTTGAATACATTTTTTTTAATGAATTTTTTAAAGTAACATAATATCGTTTAAATGCAAAAATGACATTTTTATTATATATTTTTTCAAAATGTTTACAAGATATCAAAAAAAACCTGATGTCATTCTATTAACATTGACAAGAGGAACCTGTGTGCCAAGTATTATGCAATCGGGCGATAAATGACAGGGGAGATAGAAATCATGTGGGAAAAAAACTACATTTGAGAAAATGCAAACAAACAAATGAAAAGAAAATAACACAAAAAAGACACTTCAGGTCAGTTGCCCTTCTTGTAGCAGCCCCCTTACTCTTTCGACAGCCTTGGCATTGTTATTAATATGAAGAGCATTGTAAATTTACTATTGTAAAATCAGACGTCAAAAGGACCATTTAAAAAATGTATTCCTGTATTCCTATAATTTGATAATGTTTACAAACTCATTGCCCGCACATTTGATTTCCACCTCTTACATTATTCAGCGATAGGCGAACTCGGCGAGGGGCGTGTAGATAGACCCACGCCGGCAGATATGACGATAGCTGGGCTGTTATATGGGTTTTCATTCCCATCTTCTCACTCAGTGTTAGGGTAATTTACGTCAAAATTTTGATTTTTTTCACCTACCCTCGCCTACAAAATATTGTGCAACAAAAAAATTATGCGGCATATGGACATTTTTCTGCCATAAACTTGTAAATAAATGATCGTTCTACCCAAATATATAAAGAAAAGAAAATCAGCATTTTAGCTTTGAGATACGTGTCGATAGACCATGTTGCCATATATGGCGATAGCTGAGCTGTTACACGGTTTTTCAATGTCATCTTCTCACTCTCAGTCAGTGTTACGGTCATTTTCATCAACAAATTTTGACTTTTTTTTTACCTTTCCTCACCTACAAAATATTGTGCAACAAAAAAAATTATGCTCATATGGACATTTTTCTGCCATGAACTTGTAAATAAATGACCGTTCTACCCGAATATATAAAGACCAGAAAATCAACATTTTTATCTCAAACTCACCAATCCAGGTCCCCCCCCCCCCCCCCAGTGCTTTCATTCTCACCCTTTCGAAGTTCAAAAATCTAGATTGCTCAAGTCTGACCACCTAGTGTTTCCATAGAATCTAATTAATAATTTATTTTGTTTCACCTCTCTTGTAGATAAATATTATGTTGTATCTATCTGTGTCTAGATCTATTTATATTAGGTTCTAGATCTGGATGAAGCTGTTCTTCTGTCCAACGAACGAGTTAAACAAATAGGACACGAAAAATAGAATAAATTTGAATTTGTAGTAAGGTTTAGACATTTCATAATTTGTGAGAGAATTTAAGAATTGAAAACAGATTTTACACTAAATTACAGGGCGTTTACCTCATTTCAGGTATTTATGATTATAGCTCACGAGATTGGCTGTGGTAACTCTTTTGTATCGCCACATTTCCTCAATACAAAATCCTATAATACTTTTGCATAAAATGTGAGACTGCATCAATCTAACTCAGTGCAAACAAAGAAAATAGATAATATATTAACCTTGTTAAGCGCTAGTCAATAAGTTATAAAAATAGGAATGTTTTATATGACTACCTTGTTATTTCTATATGTCGTTATTGTCATTACTGTAAGTCATCCTGTATTTTCTCCTTCTTCTCTTATTATTATAATAATCATCACCATAAATGTTGGCATTATTATGTACATTATTAGAAAGATTATTAACGAGTAGAAATGGTAGTAGTTATACTGCCTTTGTAATAGCATTATTATTTATAAATAATGATGTGGGGTACTCTCTGTCCTCATATTTTACTATACTACGCTAAGGAATTCAGGCTCCAAGCAAAAGAGTTGCCACCGATCTATCTCTGAAACAAGGGCAGATAATTTTATGAGCTTAACGTCCTATTCCCTACACTCTAGGTGCATGGTTATTACAGTGGATTTTGATTGAAAAAGCTATTGTGCCAAGGGCTGGGGCATCCATCTAGTTGAACACACCGGCAATGCCTAATGACGGGGTGCATCCATCTCAAGTGAGATAAGGAATAGGCAGAGAATACACTAGTCTAGGGCAGTTAAATACACTAGTCTAGGGCACTTGAATACACGAAGGATGAAAGGAACTCAAAAACCTATACATTTTTTTTGCTCAAGATGGGTCTCTTTCTTTGAACTCTCTCATGTTCAAAGCTTCTCTCTACTGTGATTGAATAAGGCACACCGATATAATGCAATTATGGATTGAGATATCCAATAATCTAGCTGGAACTAAAATAATTTGAGTGGTGATCAAATGATTTGTCATATGGCCTTTTACATCAATATTGACGATCATGTAACAATTGCTGTCACTGCTACCCCTGGTCTAATTTTGTTCTGAGGAAGGTATGGATGCCCAGCCACACTTCCTTCCCATCTGATTTATTACCTCTTCTACGTTAATTCAGAATAATGAACTGGTCAATAATTTTGAAGTACAAGACGTTGTAGGAGTATTTTAAATAGGCCCTTCATCGGTAGGAACTCAATTTTGCCAGTGTAGTGGCTGGAATGGCTTGCTCTTTTCGATTTCCCACCACCGAAGATTCTTATTCATGCACAAAGACACATGGGACCTTCTAGATTATCATCCCTCTCCGAGAGCACTAGGCACTTATTTTATCCTGTCTATCACAGGATAAAGGATTATCTGTACCTAAAGAAACAAACATTTCACTATGAGGGTATATATATATATATATATGTTAGGATACTTGTGCAATCTGTATGAAGGTGTTTTTTTGGGAAATTTTAAATCCACTTCCCTCTTACATGATGACATGCATTTTCATTTCATTAAATTTCAATTGCAAATTATTTATGAATTTCGTCCTTTACAATTTCCAATGACGTTTGCTGCTTGATTGTATGATTTAAAAAAGAAAAATTCAATGAGAAACTAAACCTTCAAGATTTTCTTTTTCCCATTATTTCTTTTTCCCATTATTTCTTTATTGACAATTTTTCCTGTGTCTTGAAGTGACATTCTGAATTAATGTTTTATTTTTTTGTTAATGAAAAATGCATATGGCATCAGTTTGTTTTACACATTTTTATGACTCATGCATGATTTGTTTTTTTATCATTTGAAATCAATTTCATGCATTTTATAGGATTGAGTTGATTTTCCAAAGGTGTTGTTTTTATTACTTTTTTCTCATAAGGTAAGAGAAATACTTGACGGAAAACTATGTGAAGATGGCCATTTTCTTATCTTTACTGGGAGAGGAAAAAAAGACCTGCAATATCAGTAACGTAAGTAATGTAAAGTTTTATTTAAAGATAGGAAAAGTAGAAAACATTCAATCCACCCCAATGTTGAGTCAGAGATAAAGTAAAAAAGATTAACCAAATCTTTGAATCCTGTTAGAGGTTGATTTTTGTAACATTTCACACCCTGATGTTGCCAACATGCCTATTAAATATTAGTTATTCATTGAAATATATGTAATACTGTGTGTACTTAAAGACTTACCTCTATTTCTTTTCAGGTACGGAGGGAATATTAAAACATTCATTATTCATAAGAAGCCTGCTAATACGGTTGGTTCAAACACGCTTTATTTCATCGATCGAAATGGACAGTACGATGAAAATTTAAAGACTCTCATCAATTCCCACTTTCAAAAGGGAATTGTTAATATGTCAACCCCCCACCCACAAAGTATGATATCACTTTCAAGCCCCATATCTGCTAAACAAGTTTGTTAAAGCCTAATGAATAGATTTTTATGCAGATGCTGGGGCCCAATGGGGATAGAGATGAGACAAATACAAGAAAATAAGCAGACAAAATTGTAGGCACCAGACAAGATGGAACCAGTGGCTTCCCATTGGCACCTGTCACTCAACCACAAATGGAAAGCGCATTATGAACCGTGGCAATTATGCTCATCGAAGGTATATAATATAATATAATTTTCAACAAGATCTTTTTGGGTAAATCCAATTATAACTGAAGTTACATTCACTATCATGAAAAGGCAGTCGAAATTCGTTAGGCTCATAATGAGGAGTGAAGAATTAGAATATCAGATAACAACATGAAAATTGAAAGGAAAAAGAAAAAGCTCTGATGACAATGAAAGAAAATGTTAGACAACATCATAAAATGACTGGAAACGAATGCAAGTAACGAGGATGATTATTTGCTTTCACTTTTTTCCTGCTGTCATCCTAAATGTACAATATTCTAACTTTACACCATTGCATTAGAAGTGTATAGATCTAGAATGCCAGCAAGAAAAACTACAAGTGAAATATTTGACAATTATGACTATTTTTACACGAGAGACCCTATTGCCTTTTAAATACGTTTACAATCTTATTGTTGTTTGATATGTGTATGTGTCTGTGTGTGTGTGTGTGTGTGTGTGTGTGTGTATTTGTAGGAGGAGGTGTGCAAGCACATGTGTGTAAGCGAATCAGTACCTATATTTGAATTCATCATAAGTGGATGTAATTGTGTGCAGTAACAGTGTACACAACTTAACATGCTATTAAGATTTAGTTCATGTCAATATTTTGTTTACGTCCATCATGGGATTATATAACACTTTGTAAAGCACTTCGAGCACATGTAATGTGGTAAAGTGCTAAAGAAAATGATATGTTATTATTATGATTATTTTTAATATTATTATTATTAGTATTAGTGGTGTCGGTGGCCGAGCGGTTGCTGGACTGGCGATCATGAGATCCCGAAGCAAAGCCAGATCCGATGTTGTGTTCCTTGGGAAAGACACTTAACACGTATTCTCCCCACTCTACCCACATGCAAATGGGTAGAAGACTAGTTTGGGAGTAAAAACCCAAGTCAGACTAGCATCCTGGTCAGGAGGTGATAATTGTCACCTGTTCCGCTTCACGCTATAGAAACCGGGATAAACTCCGACTCTATAGGCCTGGAAGGGCCTTGAAGGATCTTTACTTATTATTATTATTATTATTATTATTATTATTATTATTATTATTATTATTATTATTATCATTATTATTATTATTTTAAAAATACATTTATACCACAAAATCATTATGATTTTATATGGTTCATATTTACAAAGCGCTTGTTTTGTAATGTATCTATATACTGCTTTTAGGTGTGAAATTGACAATGGAAGAAAGACTGAACTGAAAATGAAAGAGATGAATTGTATTGTTATTTATTCATTTTAATATGAAACATGACCAGAGTAAATTTCCTTTTGGACAAATAAAGAGATTCTATCTTATCTTATGTTTTTATTAATATTATTATTATTATTATTATTATTATTATTATTATTATTATTATTATTATTATTATATTATTATTATTATTATTATTATTATTATTATTATTATTATTATTATTATTATTATTGTTATATTATTATTATTATTATTGTTATATTATTATTATTATTATTATTATTTTTAATTTTTAAAATTATTATTATTAAAGCCTGCTTTTTAACGACTCTGTATACAATATTATGTGTTCTAATATCTGCTGTAATCATGATTTAATGATTCATGGTTTGCCATTGTCTGTCGTGATTACATGGTGTGCTTGATTAGGACAGGGTTTCCCAAACTTTGTCCGGCACGTGACCCTTTAAGGTGTACCCTTTAATGATGACCCCCACCTTTATAAGCCTTCTGAAAGCGTACTATTTATAAAATCGCAGATAAATTCCAGTGAGTTGAATGTACATACAAGTAGACCCTCTATGACCCCCAGAAAGGACCATGACCCTTTTGGGGTCATGACGTATAGTCTGAGGGCCCTTAATGAACATGGAACTTCCAAACTGTTGATTTGATCAGGGTTTATTTTAGAGCTGGTCAAGCATTACATAATGCGTCCAATGTTCATGAAATCTTTATTCAGGAAAGCATAGCAATTGATTGCAACAATAGAGTAGTGTTTACTAGTATATATTCTTTCATCATCTTCTTCATGGGTTGTTTTTTCATCTAAGAAAGCTTTTAAGAACTCATCACAATGAAAACATATGAAATGTTTCCTGATCTTATTTCAAGTTTAAAGACAGGATAAATGAATACTAAAAGAAAAAAAAGAACCAAACATAAAACAATAACAAACAATGGCATTGGCACATACAACCAACATTGTAATGAAAACAAACCCAAAACCCACAACGTAGGTTTTAAAGTTTTTATTTTGTATCCTATTATGAATTGGATACTGTTCTATTATCAAAACCTGAGATTGACTAATTTGTCTTAACGTTTGGAGATACTATGACCAAACAAAACATATTCAATCCTAATTGTAAACGTTGTTTATACGATTTAATCTTTGAGTAAAACAATCAGTAGATTTTCTTTTATAAAAAGAACAAGGTCCACCGGTTAAAATACTGCTGATCATAATCATGTTATTTTTTCTAATCCGTCAACAATGTCATCTGTTGTCTTGAATTTCTATACTAACAATTTGTTTTGTCATCTAAACATTATAATATTATAAATCATCTTCATATTTTAAAGTTTCCTTTTAAAGCTTTTATCTTACTCTCAGGCAGGCCTTCAGATTTTCCTGTATAAAAAGAAAGAAGATAAAGATCAATAGTAACAGAGAATAATACTCATTGAAATAAACAGCAGTGACTCGATTTAAATTCACACAAATCATGGAAGACCGGGACTAAACATTTATTTTGAAGCATTTTTTTTTCTGTCTATTAAAATTGTCTGTTATTGTTATCGATGCTCAATACTATTCAAAACGAAGAAGGTATTTTGGTTTCAACCATCCTCGAAGTGTCACGTGCAGAAGATAAATAAAATGCATGCAGTTCATTTTTATGTGAATGCTACGTTCTTCAAAATGTTATCAAATGTTTTCCACCCTTTAATGTTGTTACTTATTTTGATTTGATGTGTTGATAGACAAACAACACTAAATTTGTCACTTTTACTTTTAAAATTCCAGATCATTGTCTCAGGTTCTGAAACTACTCTAAAGTCGCTTTTTAACACTATGGTACTCGATATATGTCTCTGTTTCTCTTTGGTTATCCCTCTCTTCTTTTCTCAATCATTCACTTTATCTTTCATTGTGTGTATGCATGTCTGTCTGCCTGCCTCCCTCTCTGTCTGTCTGTCTGTCTGTCTGTCTGTCTGTCTGTCTGTCTCTCTCTCTCTCTCTCTCTCTCTCTCTCTCTCTCTCTCTCTCTCTCTCTCTCTCTCTCTCTCTCTCTCTCTCTCTCTCTCTCTCTCTCTCTCTCTCTCTTTATATATCTATCTCTATATATAAATATATATATATATATATATATATATATATATATATATATATATATATATATATATATATATATATATATATATATATATATATATATATATATATATACACACATATATATATATATTTATTTATTATACACAGGCGTATTAAACCCCAGGTGGTACCAAGTATGATTATTAGATCGGGTTAGTATTCAATCTAAGGTTACGCAGGTACGTGTGAAGGTACTATTCCAACTTTTTAATTACCTGGTATAACCTATTCAAAGTGGCAGGCTAGATGAATGAAAATGATGGGGAAACAATAAAGTCTACATTTTTGTCACTTTTGGTAGAACATTTTTTCAAACAAAAACGATCTTGGGATAATTTAAAGACTAGGCTACATGCAAAATATGGTTACTCTTAGCGGCTTATCAACAGAGCCTTTGGCGAACAAAGATTGACCAACTCATAATTATATATACACAAGCATGTCACACCCCGAGTGATACTATGTACCAGTTTTAGATCGGGTCCGTATTCGATACTGAGGTTATGCAGGTGGATGTAGATACCATATCCTGCATTTGATGTTGCTTTGAAAGCGGATCCATCTGTGTATACATGGATCCAGCTGTCAGGGTAGTCATCAATGGTTTTTTTGTGATGACATCATCAGGGTTAGCGGATCTGATTTCTTTCTTTGCTTGTCAATCAGCTCCATCTTGATTTTAGGCCCTTTGAATACCATATTTTGTGGATATCTGTTCACCCATGGTGTTTCTTTCTTTGTTTTGGGAGACGTTATCTTTCTTTAGCTCTATAGCATGATGTAGTGGTGATTTCTGCTTTATTCTATATTTTGGATGCCAGTTATCGACAATTTTTTTCTGTTTGAATGGGTATAACTCATCCTTTTGCTTCTTTCATATACATCTAATACTGCTTTGTCCCTGCGCATGTCAAGAGGTTCGACATTGGTCATTGGTATGTATTTCATGCAGCTGTGGGGGTTGATGTCATGCCTCCACCAATAAAGCGTAGAGCATTGTTTCGAGGCTGTCCACTGTCATCAGGTTGGATTTGTTGACTGCGTGAGTTTAGGATAGAGCTGCTATACTCGAGGGATGGGCGAACATATCCCAAGTACAGGTTTCTAAAGGTTTGTTTATCTGATCCCAGGAGGTGCTTGCTAACTTCTTTAAAAGATTGAGTTTTCTTACACCCTTAGCTTTGAGGTTGCATATGTGCTTTTTCATGGTTAGCTGATGGTCTAGCTGTACACCAAGATATATTGGATTGCTCTCTTTCTCAATCTGTTCACCATTGCTGATTAGTTTTAGGTTGAGTTTGGCATTCTTGTGGCTCTTTGTGAATATGGTGTAAACTGTTTTTGATGTATTAATTTTCATCTTCCATTTCTGGCAATACTCATTAAGTCTCTTCAGGTCTCATTCATTTTCCGAGCTGCTATTTTGGTATTTCTGCTTGTTTCCCATATTGCCCAGTCATCTGCGTATAGGGCTGTTTCTGACTTGAGCACAATTGAAAGGCTGTTGATGTAAACAAGAAACACGGTGCAACTTAATGATGAACCCTGTGGTAAGCCTTCTTGAAGAACTTCATTGGACGAAATTGCGTTGTTCATTTTCGTTTGTATTGTTCGTCGGTCAGAAACCGCTTGATCCATTGGTAGAGCTTCCCATGGATTCCCAGTTCCATCATTTTGATGAAGAAACTCTTTCTCCACACACGATCATATGCTTGTTGTAGATCAACAAATACGCCTAGCGTGTTGCTTTTCTCTTGGAAACCGTCGTGATGCACTGACTTAGTCTGAACAGCTGGTCTTCTGTGCAGCTGTTTGCTCTAAATCCAGCTTGTTTTGAACTCAGGCTGTTAGTGGTTTCAAGGTACCAATAGAGGCGATGGTTTATCATTCTTTCAGTCAGGTTTCCAATACATGATGTTAGTGATATTGGTCTGTAGCTCTTGGGTTTATTAGCTGGTTTATTCTTCTTGAAGATTGAGTTAAATGAGCATTCCTCCAGAATTTAGGTATTTCGCTTCTTTGCCATGTCATGTTGATCAGTTTTAATAATACTTGTTTTCCTTTATGGCTTAGTTTGCATATCATCTCATTATGTACTTTATCTGATCCTGGAGATTTACTAGGTTTCAGCTCTTCAGGGCGTGGTCAAATTCCATGCAATTGAAGTCTTCCTCAGATATTGGCAGGCTGACAGTTGGAGCTCTTTCCTTCTTTTTCAGCTGTTGCAAGCGCTCTTTATCCCCCTCTAGGGGTTTTTCTGCTGTTTACTGAGACAAAGTAAGGGTAGAAATGTCTGGCTTTCTTTTGGTCTGTGTTGCTATTATCATCTATACTGAGGGGTTTAGGATTACTAGGGATCATACTCTAGCTCCATTTTGACGAAGATCAAAGCCACTGCATGTTTTGGACTATTTCTCTTGTTTGGCGTCATTGACTGTAAGTTGAACTTTGGCAAAGGCTCTGTTGTACTGAGTTTTGGCCTGGATATAAGGGTCTTTTTTCCAGGTTGTCTCTTGCTATCTTTATTTCCGCTACAGTAGAATGTATATCTTCATTCCAGAATGGTTTGAAATTTTTGCAACACCCTCTTGGGATGTGTTGTAATGCAGATTTGAGGATGGCTGTTGTCACATTTTCATTAAATTCTTCTACACTGTTGGTATCTCTGATATTTTTAAGGAGCAAGTCTGATGTTTCCTTGTAGTGGGCCCAGTCAGCTTTTTTAAAGTTCCAACGTGTTCTCTGGAGGTATATTTTAGGAGATGGAGTACTGATCTTTGTTAAGATAGGTCTGTGGTCACTTCTTATGTCGTCGAGAACTCGAATGCGACAAGATGTTATTAGGTCTGATGAGCAGATGGTTAGGTCTGGGTGACTGACGGTAAGGTGGGCTCTGTGTAGCCGAGTTGGTGGTGATTCTGCATTCTGTAGCACAGACAGATTCGTTGTCTCCCAGAGCTCTTCAATCATTCTTCTTGTGTTGTTATAGTCAGGGTATCCCCGCTGTGGCGAGCGGCCATTGAAGTGACCAACAAGTAGTGTTTTATGGTACTGTGAGTCATGTATATCTGGTAGTGGTAGGTTGCTTGTCGTAGCAGGACGACTGTAAATATTATAGACAGTATATTTTCTGCCAGTGCAGTAGGCCATATTATGACCTTCTGGACATCTGTGGAGTTGTTTACATGAGACTAGAGTGAGTCATATCCGTGGACATCTTTCCGGATATTATATGTAACAATGCCTCTGCAGTTTGTACACTGACACGTATAGGGTGTATATCCATTGAGATGCGCACAGTTCTTTTTGTGGAGGGTTTCTTGTAAAAGCGCCACATGAACATTATGGCCATTTAGGGTTTTAGCGAGGTATGTCTTTTTACTTTTGATTACACAAATGTTTATATGAAGTATGTTCTGGGAAGGCTCATTATGGGTATCTTTTCTTGTCTTTTCCCTCTGAGTGAGATCTTTCTTCCTTCTTTAGAAGTTTCTTCTAATTAAATGTTGCACCACTAGTAGCATATTTTTCGCTCGCTGCAGCCTGGGTGCCCACTGCCGAGCGCGGACCTTGTTGACCAAACGACGCATATGATTAATTTTTTGTCATGGCATTGTAGAGCTGGAGAGTCTGTGGAGTTCTTTAACACCCCCAAAGGGAACTGTCAAACACAGAAGCATCTGTAGGCGAAAGCAAAATAGTCTCCAATCTCCCAAGGGTCCTGTAGTCTAGGTAGGGTTCATTGTGTCCAATCCCCGCCACCTGCTGTCTACTGGAATTGTCTTCTGTGCAGTTCCAGGCAAGTTATATAGACCAAAGATGTAAAAGATAGAGGCTTGTCATGTCCTGTGTCACTGCGCCTTTACGAAGATTTCCATTTCCCTGAATAGTCTGGATCCTATCCCGCCCCACTTCCATCGCTTCCGTGTGTCCGTCAGCCTCCCGTGAGCCACAGAGTAGGGTATATGACAGCACCGAAGTGTCGGTTTATTATCGAGGCTGTCTCCTCTAGATCCATTGTTTTTTGTTCCTGGACCATGTGGTCTAGGTTAACAGGATCACCTCGTCACGCACAATGGTCTTGAACATAGAGTGGTCGGCCAGACCAAGGGAATTACTGCAATAGCACACCCCTTTCGCCAAGGCTAGGTCCGGGGTAACTAAGGGAGTACTTCCCAGATACTTTAACATTTATGCCCCTGAGCTCCTGCCCAGGAGGAGTAATAGGTAAAGAATGAGAGACAACAACCTCTCCAATGAGAGAAATAGTAATAGATTTTTGCCTAAAGAATAACAAACATGAAAATAGCCAACACATTTTTTCCTCATAAAGGTAACCACAGATATACAAGAGTAAATAAAGACAGATGTGAAAAGTAAATTATAGACTACTTAAAACTACTTAATATTTAGTAGCTCCCTTTTTACGGTATGCAAGAGGAAACAGGAGCTAAAATATTTAGTGATCACCACCTAGTGATTGCCAAAATGAGATTACTGACTGAATAAAACAAACAAAAAAGGAAAGAGAAAAAGCTGCTTAACTCAAAATGGAACTAAATAAACCAATAATAAAACAGATTTACCAATCAAGGATAAAAATATTTATCAGAGAAAGGAAGATGGATCTGAATGATACTGATAGCACAATAGAAGAAAAGGGGCATATGTATAAAGAAACACTCCTCAGTTGTAGTTGTACTGGAGAGGTCGGTGGCAGGAAACAAATTAAAGGAGATAGGAAAAGAACAGCATGGTGGAATGAGAATGTCAAGACTAAGATCAAAGAAAGGAGGGATGCCTGGAACTGGAAGGAATACTTGCAAACAAAGAGGCCAGCGGATAGAATAGATTATGTGAGTAAAAGACCTAGATCTATCTCCAAAGAAGAAGTTAGGAAAACAAAACAGGAACAGTGAGAAGACTTCAAGAAAGCTATCAAGGAAATCAAAAGCTGTTCTGGGGGAGTAATGAAGAGCATAAGAAAACCAAAGCATGCCCAATAGGACAAATTAAGAACGCCAAAGGAGAAATAATGAAAGAAGACAGCGAAATCATGGAAACGTGGAAAAAATATTTTCAACTACACAATCCCTTCAGAACATATGAAACACGGAGTACAGATCAATTTAATTAGTAAAAGTAACAAGTAATCAAGATGAGACAGCTGAAGATATAGATATATCAACGGAAGAACACCGAATAGCTATGAGAAAAGTGAAATTAGGAAAGCCCCAGGAGCAGGTCAAGTTTATCCAAAAATCATTAAAAACGAAGGGAGAGAGGCAGACACAGTACTAGTACTACTACTACATGCAATATGTCAACAAGCATGGAAGTCAAAAGAGTGCCTGACAACTGGAAGAAGGGAACAGTAGTAGTACTGGTAGTAGTACCAATACACAAGAAAGGATCAACCATAGAATGCTTCAACTATAGAGAGGGATATCACTACTCAGCGTACCAGGAAAAGTGTATGTGACGGATTCTGGAAATGAGACTACGGAAAAGAGAAGAGCACCAGAGAGTGAAGAACACCAGAGTGGATTTAGACAAGGAAGACGCGTACAAGACTAAAGTATAGACAAATTCTGGAAAAAAAGATTTGACACTGTGAGGAGGTATGAACTATGGCATTCTTAAAAGACTTAGACTTAGGAAAATTTGAGAAGAGCACCAGACCGGCGTGAAGAACCCGACCAGAGTTTTTTTGGGCTTTAGACAAGACAACACAGGCAAGAAAATGGCGTACAAGACTACTGTATTTACAAAACGATTTTGGGTCCATGACAAATAATAAATCTCTTGAAAAATTCCTTGTTGTGATGAAGAAACATTGACTGTGTCAACCGTTTGAGAAATGCATTGACTTAGAAAAAGGTATTTGAAATGTGGCGGGAAAGGGATATAATTTGAACTATGGTCATTCCTTAAAAGAACACAACGGTTATGGACACTTAGAGCCGAAAATTTGTCCGGTCTGACCGAACGCCATTAACAGTTTTTACTATAAACCAAAATGTAGTGAGCATAGCTGGAAATGTATCTGAATAATTTGATGTATATATAGGAGTAAGACAGCGTTGTATCCTAAGTCCTCTTTTGTTTATCACATTTATGGATTCAGTTGCAAAGACATCCTCAGAAAATGATGAAAATCAATGTGGGTATGTGAGTGGAAGCTCTAACCAGTAAATATATCAATGCTTTCATTTGCTAATGTAGTTCTATTTGGCAAATCACTTTGAAAGGGATCTTCAGTCGAATATCAACAAGAGGAGTAATGAATTAAATAAAAGGGGAATAAGAGTAACTGCAAAGAAAACCAAAACAATGCTAATAACTAGGGAAGCTAAAACACAACATCTTAAATTAGCCAGGGAGAATTTTGAACAAGTTCAAAGCTACAATTACCTAGGAGTAATGGTAATGATTACCTCAGGAGGAAAAACTAAGAGAATAAGTCAGCCAGAGAATCCAAAAGGCAATGACAATATAAAAGCATCTAGGAAAGGCATTGATAGCTAAACAAGAATTGTCAACAAAAACCAAAATGACAGTATACAACACAGTTTACTGTCCTACTCTCCTCTATGGCAGCGAAACCTGGACCTTAGACAGTAGAGTACAAGAACTTGAAGAAACAGCTGAAAAGAAATATCTAAGAAGAATAGAAGGGACAGCTAAAAGAGACAAAATCAGAAACACAACAATAAGAGATGAAATCAAAGCAGATGGCATAAAAACTAAGATAGAAATAAATCAACTCAGATGGTTTGGGCGTGTTAACAGAATGAAGGACAATAGAAAAGCTAAATCAGTATACAGTGCTAAAACTTGAGGTAAAAGACCAAAAGGCAGACCTCGGAGAAAGTGGGAAGAAGATATATTATAAGAGGCATTAAAGCAAAGACATTTAGCTTTCACGGTAGGAAACAGAAAATATCAGGACATGGCAGCCTGGAGAAAGGTCATTTCAGGCATCTAAACCCATACATGGGAATGTAGAATAGGACCTCATAAAGAAAGAAAGAAATATATATTTTTATATAAATCTCTC
The DNA here is from genome assembly GCA_037039925.1 of Doris montereyensis. Classification (NCBI taxonomy): domain Eukaryota; kingdom Metazoa; phylum Mollusca; class Gastropoda; order Nudibranchia; family Dorididae; genus Doris; species Doris montereyensis. The sequence continues at coordinate 52,854 of JAXRKP010001332.1, read as the reverse complement.
TCTCTCTCTCTCTCTCTCTCTCTCTCTCTCTCTCTCTCTCTCTCTCTCTCTCTCTCTCTCTCTCTCTCTCTCTCTCTCTCTCTCTCTCTCTCTCTCTCTCTCTCTCTCTCTCTCTCTCTCTCTCTCTCTCTCTCTCTCTCTCTCTCTCTCTCTCTCTCTCTCTCTCTCTCTCTCTCTCTCTCTCTCTCTCTCTCTCTAAATATATATATATATATATATATATATATATATATATATATATATATATATATATATATATATATATATATATATATATATATATATACATATATATATACATGTATATATATATATATATATATATATATATATATATATATATATATATATATATATATATATATATATATATATATATATATATATATATATATATATATATATATATATATATATATGTATATATATGTATATATATATATATAAATTGTTTTTGTTTTTTTTTTGCATTTGAATTTGAGTTTTTGATTTATACGTATAGGATTAACTGTCGAAAGATAGGCATCATATATCATTGAAAAGTTTGTAGCGTCCTAGGTTGTCATGGAAACGGCCGACATCATGGATTTGACCCATTTTTCAAAGTCTATCTCCAAACTTTATTATGGATAAAATCACCCAAAACCTGTGCAGATCGTTTTTTCCTTTCAAAATCTAAAGAGTGACGTATATTTTGGATACAATTTTTTGTTATGAATGTTTGAAAATAATATTATATAGTGTATATACAAAAATGGCGTTTTTATCACACACATTTTTTTTTTCTGAAAAAGTTTACAAGAAAAGAAACAAAACCCGACGCCACTCTACTAACACTGACAAAAAGAACCTATGTGCCAAATATTATAGAAATCAGTCAGTAAATGACGGAGGAAATTGAATTTTAGTCTGAAAAAAATACATTTCGTGAAAAATGCAAGTAAAGAGATTAATAGAAAATAACCCAAAACACATTCATCCAACGGGTTGCCCTTCTAATAGCAACCCACTTACTCTTTCGACAGTCTCTAGCATAGTTACTTATGTACCCCCCCCTAAATATTTGACAGTAATAATTCTTGTCTTCATTAAATTGGAAAGAGAAGAATAAGCTTAATCAGCCAATGGATTGCAAGTGGTGCAAATGTTATAATTGTAACAGTTCTGCTGACAGTGCGCGCCTTGCAAGTGGGGATGGAGCATATGTCACACAAAGTTGATGTTTTTGTGTCCTTTTTGACGGGCACCTTCCACAACGTTTTCGTCTCAATTCGTTTCCTTGATCACAAAGAATTTGAGTTTGATTTTGTGTTTGACTTTGAGAATGTTTTTCTTGGAGTTGATTGATCAAAAGTGCCGATTGCCTTGGTATTTTATTGTGTCCTCCTTCTCTCCATTTGTTGGCGAGTTAACGCAGACACGATGTCAATTTGAAAGAAGCGACGACAGATAACTTGATCTTTAGAAATTTCATTCTGAAAATGATTTATGAAGATACACATGCGATGTCAATCCTAATATTGTAAACGATAGCCATGGGATACACTCATGCTTTGCCTCTTGGTCGTCATAGCGTAGGTAATGAGATCCATGCATTCCACTCCACCATTGATTAAATTGTAGAACCGTACAACTTCACGTCTTTCCTTACCATTTGGGTTAATTGACAAAGGAGGCATCAATGTGGACATCAAAGGTTCATCTTCATCTGGATTAAATCCTATATCTCTACCATCTTCTCCTATTTCTAGACGCATTGACTCAAATATATTTATCTCCATGTGTTTCACTATGACATCAGGTATCACTTCAGAAATTTGATGTCTTCATTATTTTTTTTAAAGATAAATACAAGTTATCTCAACTGGGTGCATGTAATGTTGCTTTCAGTCACTGTGTGCCTTGCCAAACTGCTAAAAAAAAGAAACACATATAATTTTATCTAAAAAAACTAAAGGTGCAAAATGGATAAAATCACGAAAATGAAATCTTTATACCATACCTTGATTTATTGACTGTAACTGTAACGGAATATAACTCTTTGACAATAACAAAGAAAACGATGTTATAAACTATGTGCAATAAGTCGTATAAATGATTAAAATTTATATAGAAAAGAATATACATTTCTTTTATTGAACAGTATACATGTATATGCAGTATTTACATGATTGGTTGACATTTTTGAGGGCCAGATTTTCACTCAATCAAAATGCTAAAATGCCTTGAAAGACAGCTTTTTTTTTACTGGACACATTGTGACTGATCTCTACACTGCTAACGTGCATTCGGTACCAGCCTTCCTCACTCTTCATCTATACTCTGAATCCTCATTGGAGATCTTACATAGGCGTAAAGTGTGTCATATTGTGTGCAGCCACATTAGTGTTGCCAAATACACAATATAAGCAAAAAAATCAACGATGCTTTAGATTTCAAACCCTCGTCACTTTGAGTTGACAAAGATTGAACAAGACACTAAATCTAAGCTTACTCGTGCTTCAATACATAGAAGGCAATATGGTCAAACCCTTCTAAATCAGTATGCAGTGCTAAACAATACCAAAGGTAAAGGACCAAAGAGCAAACTTTGGAGAAAGCAGGATGAAGATATAAAAGAGGCACTTAAGGAAAGAAATTTAACTTTCACAAAAGTAAAAAAAAAGTCAGGGCAGGGATGCACACACACACTTATTGTATATAATTAATATAATATAATATCTGTGTCGTTCCCTGCTTCTCTCTCTCTCTCTCTCTCTCTCTCTCTCTCTCTCTCTCTCTCTCTCTCTCTCTCTCTCTCTCTCTCTCTCTCTCTCTCTCTCTCTCTCTCTCTCTCTCTCTCTCTCTCTCTCTCTCTCTCTCTCTCCTCTCTCTCTCTCTCTCTCTCTCTCTCTCTCTCTCTCTCTCTCTCTCTCTCTCTCTCTCTCTCTCTCTCTCTCTCTCTCTCTCTCTCTCTCTCTCTCTCTTGTGTCTTTTTAACGCTTTTCTTCACTTCACTTCTTTGTCTGCCTTGGTGTAATATTCTTGTGCTTGTGCTTTGCCTGACCTTGTCCAGCTCATATATATATATATATATATATATATATATATATATATATATATATATATATATATATGCAGATATATATATATATAGAGATATATTTATATATATAGATAGATGAGAGAGAGAGAGACAGAGAGAGAGAGAGAGAGAGAGAGAGAGACAGAGAGAGAGACAGACAGACAGACAGACAGACAGACAGAGAGACAGAGAGAGACAGAGACAGAGAGGGATGGACAGACAGAGAAACATGCAGATAGAGAGGGTGAGGAAATGGAGAAGAGAGAGAGAGAGAGACAGGCAGACAGAGAGAAAGATGGAAAGAGAGGGGAGGCAGGGAGGAGTAAAGATGATGAGAAAGGAAGGAGGGGGCGCGGTAAACAGACATAACAGACACAAGAAGAAGAGGGAAAAAAGAGAAGATAAATTTCAAAAACCGTGAAAAAAGGTATCAAGAAGTTAGTATTTAGCCTAACAAAATGGTTTACATCAAAGTAGATTCACGACTATCAGTATCAATACTATCAGCAGAGTTAATGAATACCTTTCCTATTAACTTATTTATTTGCTTTTATTACTCTTACATGTACTCTCAAATATATTATTACATGTATTATCATTGCCATTGCCTTGAATGTAATCTAGTCTTATTCTTATTTTGAGGAAATCTCCCAGCCCTGAAGAGAAGACAAGGCTCAAAGTAGTCAAAGCCCTCAAAGGTTTCGGGAATACCCGTGAAGACAGTTTCATAACTTGTTAAAGTTACGAGTTTGAAGAAGAATGATATTATAGGCCGATATTCAGATTTAGGCCTATATCTAGATCTACCTTTTTCATGATAAACTTAATAATTAGACCTCGATCTACATTCTAGATCTATGCCTTGCTTAAGTTGGTATAGAGGAACATAGATCTTGTTCTGTTTGGTTGATGCAACCTGTCTCATTCTCGAATTTCGTGACTAGATCACAGTGTGAGTGCCATTGTCAGGGAAACATAATAATAATCTAGGGATCTAGATTCTAGATCTAGAATCTAGCTAGACTTCTAGTGACGATATCGGAGTTTAGGGTCCTAAATTATATTTATCGGAGTTTGATCCTACGTTTTAATTTGTCGGAGTTTGTCACACTTTGTCGACCCTGCTGATCCCATGGGGCCCATACACAAAGTATTGAAGCGTTTTGGTCTCATGCAAAGAAGAAGATCATGCGAATGCATGGCACATCTCGCAATCACTTCATCAGCTACCTACGGGAGTTTGAATGGAGATGGAGAAACGACACATTTGCTTCACCTGGCGGAAACACATTTGGGAAAATTCTAAATGAAATTAAAGTGCATTACCCTGTGTAACTTTTCTTGAACTTGAAGAAATATTTTTTTTTTTTAGAAAACAATATTTTTAAAGTTATTTTTTTTAAAAATCTTATTTTTAAGTTGAAATAAATTTTGGAAAAAAATAATAATTTAGGACCCTAAACTCCGAGGCCCTTCTAGTTTGTGCGTATTCTTATCTTAGCTCTAGATAGTAGAATCGAGTTCTAGTCACGAGTCTCTAGATCTTGTCGGTGTCAGAGTTCAGAACAATTTACACTGTCTTTTGTGTGTTGTTGAGAGTAGAGAACAGGGAATATATCTAGACTAGCATTTAGATCTAGATTCTAGTAGAGATCGAGATCTGAAAAGATTAATTTACATCTAGATCTAGTGTGAATGAAATGATTTAATATGACAGTTCTAGAAGCAATTGTTATGCTCCTTGCAAGTGTGAACGAGACTCATTTCTCCGAGACTTAGATTCAGCGATCTAGATCTAGATCTACTTAATGTTTTAACTGATCTTAGTCTTAACCAATCTGCATGTATATATATATATATATATATATATATATATATATATATATATATAATATATTTATGTAAATATATATATATATATATATATATATTTATATATATATATATATATATATATATATATATATTATATATATTATACTTATAGGCCTATATAGGCCCCCCCTATAGACATAGATCTAAAACAATAAATGATAAAACCAAACAATTTTGATTCTTTGGTTGGTGCATCTTGAAGTTATGACTTTTCCTGCTCTTCGTTTTCTGCATAGATTTGTATCTAGATCTAGTCTTAGATCTGGATTTAGATCTAGATTATATTGTGTCCGATTGAATTTACTTGTGGATCAGAACCTTCCAATCAGTTCAAAATGGGGGAAAATGTTATCAGGATCAACAAAATCAGCCCATGAGACAAGAGGAGAAGAATCGACTAAGGCTAAGGTATATATCGTGAGAATCTAGAGCAGTGTATCTAATTATCTAATCTATAAAAATAATAAAAAAGTTTGTGAGAAAACAAAATTATATAAAAAACATTGAGAATTGGTAGGAATTCCATAGTCGGGCACAGCATTCAAATTTCACTTTATAAATGATTTAAGTTCAATTTAAATTATAACATTATAATGATGTGAACATGATGAGATATCGCCGGTTGGTAGTTAGAACCGTGTAACCCACACAAAAGCAAAATAAGATTTTGTGTGCAAAATCAATCCTACTACCATTACATATAGAGTACAAACAATATACCGCAGCCACCAAACACCCGCGGCCACTATAATGTATCTTTTCATTGATTAAGTTTTATCCAATAGCTGTACAATAAAGAGTTACGGAATTCATTTGTGAGTGACTTCCCTTTAGTTTCGATGTCCTTTTCCTGCTCATTTGATGGTAATTGACTTTCAACCATGACAGTTCGGATATTTTTATTCTATATTATTAGGTGGTTGTGGCTGTTTACAGGGAATCCCTGGCAACATTTTATTTTAATCTTACCAAAAACCCCAAGATCACCTTAGTCGTGGATGTGGGTAAAATCCAATCTAATAAAAATTCTTTTGGTATTCAGAAACATGTTTTATTTAATTTAACATCCAAGCAAACAATTGATACAAAACAACAACTAAATATAAGCAACAAGTGACATATTTTATAGAACAAAGGATGACCTTTGAAAAAAAATAAGAGGGTCAGTAAAAATCGATTGGAGCTCAGAGGAAAATCGGTTAAAAATGATTTACGCTCAAGGAAAATACGTTGCATGCGTACTTAACTTAGGCAAAAAAGGGAGTGGGTGGAGGAAGAATGGTATAACTTTGTAATGGTTTGTGACCGCAAATTATTTTTTTCTATAGAGTGAAGTGCGATAACCAATCTTTGAAATAAACTCATTTTCGTTAAGTATGTTTGTCTAGTTTTTTAGCAATTAGATAAAATACGTATTGACAAAAGCAAAAAAACCCGAGAAATATACATACATGATATTGAAAATGCTTTTTTCAGAAAAGTTACGAATCCAAGAGAAATGATACTTTCACAGAGAACAGACAAAAACGTTGATACTCTGGTAGAAGCAAAGACCGAGACGATCGGTGTGAGAGAAGCGCTGTTATAGCTAGATAAAATAGTGTAATTTTTTATAAAAATCTCAACGGGGCGATCAGCTACCCGGGAATCCAGCTGAACGTGCTTGACCCGTGACAGGTGAGCGCACGTGGGTAATTAATGAGGCTTGCCGGCCACAACTAAGAGGGGCAATTTGCTACAATTCGACGCTGTGTGTCATGATAATTGTACTTTCATCAGAATAATTAAATAAGTTTGGCAGCAAATCTTGATTCAGAATACTCACAAATGTATCATGTACATTGTCACACTCAGTCTCCAAACCATGCCCTCCCCTCCTCTATACACAAACTTTATATAAATCAGTTTAAACTGTCCAATAAACTTTTCTATAAGCAGGCATAAATCAAATTGTTTTTTTAGATATCGTCACCTGTCTGACATATAGATGAATACACCTGCCCACCTGTTGACAAACAGACATTAACCGGCCAAATTAATGACTTATGCTTCTTTTGTCTCAATCAAATCAATGTGTTTGAAGTTTATTCTAGTAATACCAAAATTATAGCATTCATAGTACTTTTTGAGTTACGTCGCCCAGTGAGATAAACGACCAAAACCGTCCATTCAGTTGTCTTATAAAATGACAAACAAAGGAGCCCGTCTGTCGAACTACCGCGTGTGCCAGTGGCGGTTGCTTTTTATCTGACATACAGACGAACCACTTGAATGGACAGATGAATGATGAGCAGCAACAACTCTTTAACTTGGCGAAGACATGAATCTCATTCTCATAATGTGTTTAAACTTCAAAAGAATTTAATGTGTAACCCCACCATGATAAGTGATTAAAGCAGACAAAAGCCAAATTTTCTTGAAGCTATAAATAATGTAAGAATTTTGCAATGTCCTGTTTTGGTCATAGCATTATATCCGACTTGATATTTTTATAAAAAACCAGCATGCAAATGCAACCATAATTCTGCAAACCTTGCAAGGCCTAGATTGATACACCTGATTTTTATACTCAATCTATACTGAAAAGAAGTGCCTATTAAAATAATTTTTTTCTCTTATCTAAGTACATGTACATAATTACAATAGCATAGTTTTATTTGAAACAAACCACGGCCGGGGTCCTGGAGTTTCAATACACAGCCTAATCGAATGGGCCCCCGTAAGAGCTAAGAATGTTGTTGTAGCAACAGAGCTTTGTCACAAATGATTAATAAAGTAGTTGCAAACAAGGAGCCATATATTATGTACTGTGACAGAAGTCACAACAAACATGATTGACAAAATTGGAAAAATCATTCTGCAAAATTTTAGTTAAGACCTATAACGACTTGTAGTCACGATGCACAGGACCTACACTAGTAATAGGCCAACCTGACACTTGAGCATTCTAACTTACACTCTTTAAAACACTGAGTTTTAAAATTATGAGGGTGATCATAATGATGGTAATGAATTAAAACATTAATTAAAACACAGACCTCAAGCAAAAACATAATGGAAGTGGGTAAAGATTACGAATCATGATCCGAAGGTTTTCTATCTGATATCTGCATTGGTTGACTGCAGTCAAAAAGGAGAATAAACTTTAAAGCAGCATTTTTAGTTTATAGATGTTTTGATGGAAAAGTACCTGGTTACCTTCAAAGTCTATTAATGTTTATAAAACTAGTCAGACTTTAAAATCGTCTACCAACACTTCTATTCTAATAGTCCAAAAGTAAAAAAAACATAATGCTGGTTTGCATATAGTCCATATGTGTGAATCACCCTCCCACAGAAACTTAGAGGGTCAAAGTTATCGTTGATTTTTAGAAAAAATCTTGAGACATATCTTTTTAACTCACTCATAAAACCTTTAATTTATCAAATGAAAAATTACATAATTTTATTATGGTCATATTAATTATGTGAAATTTGTGTGTGTGTGTGTTATGGAATATGAATTCATGACCGTTTTTACTTTAAGATGCCTTTTTTCTGCCTAGTTTACATTCATTGACTTTCTTATCATGAATTCTACACAGTTTTGTGCTTCATTTTAGTGTAATTCATAGCATGTATTATATAATATAAAATATTTTAAGAAATGTAATGCACTTTGAGTTTTACCCTTGTAAGGATGAGTGCGCAATAGAAATGTATCTTTTTACTATTGTTATTATTAATATTATTATTATTATTATCAGTATTTTTCTTCTTCTTCGTCTTCGTCTTCGTCTTCTTTTTTCTTCTTCTTCTTCTTCTTCTTCTTCTTCTTCTTCTTCTTCTTCTTCTTCTTCTTCTTCTTCTTCTTCTTCTTCTTCTTCTTCTTCTTCTTCTTCTTCTTCTTCTTCTTCTTCTTCTTCTTATTATTATTATTATTATTGTTATTGTTTTAATTTGTCAGTATTTATAAAAGTGAATTAAGATGCATGTTATAGCAGTTGATGTCAAACATCACAAATGCCCTTCTTCACGTACACTCCGCTGTCTGACATACTATACAAAATATGTATTATGATACGGTATGTCGTACTCTACAGTGTGTGTGGAGAAGGTCATATATGTGATGTTCAACACCAAATATTTTCTAAACATTGAAATTGTAAAACGTCCAGAGCCCTCCGTTTGGGAGGTGCGTATGGAGCAATATAAATGTTTACTTTATTATTATAATGGCAAGATGTTCTCGTTTACAAAATTTTACCTGGGAAAGGTGCTAATCAGTTATCAAGATGTGATGACAAATGAGAGGGATTCTTAACTTACTTATTAAATTTCAGCACGCAAAGGCAGGGTAATAAAGATATGCAAACAATCCAGTTTGTTCAATACGGTGTTATACAAAGTTTGTGTGCCTCGCCAGTTAGTTTGCCAATACGACAAATTTCCTTGCCTTCTCTAAGTACATGCTATGTAATGTGTCATGAGCATGCCCATACCCATAATAACACAAATTAATGACGCCTGGTACCATTTTTATAAGAATGAATGCGAATAGGTTGAAAGCCAATACAAAATGGCAAATAATAATTATGTCAATGTTATAATCTTCTTAAAATCAGATAAGACTGACATGTATTTCATAGCTGCAGATTAACAAAAACATCCGTTATTTACTTTCATCTTACTCTTAGGGTTACAATTTTTTTTAAATTTCAGGATTTAAAAAGTCAAAATCAAATCAAATTCACACATAGCTTAAAAACTGTGTGGAAACAAGATAAAAATGTGGTGTCACCTTGCTCTTGTTTATTTTAATAATTTCAATATATTTTTCATGCCAAGAAAATAGAGTGTCAGGAAACCGAACAAGATTACAATTTTTAAAAGATCTGATTAAAAGAGTACTTTTTGGCACTGACTCATAGAGATCAATTATATTGTAAACAAAAAAATTACATCATGGTGATTTTGATAAAGGTGTGTCTTTCTTTTTTTCCACTAAGAGATGGATGCGAGAATCTTTTTTTATTAACTATAAATCTAATGTATCATCCTTTTGCAGATTTTGTATGATGGAGATTGTAAAATATGTCAAATGGAAATATCATTACTGAAAAGGTACACTCAGAACACAAGGAACTTGCTGTTTGTTGACATTTCTAGCTTGGATTATGATTCATCCCAATATGGAGCGTATCTTATGAGGAGGCAATGAAAGAGATGCATGTGATTGGACATGATGGAAAGGTTAGCAAAATATGAAATAGTCATACTAAAATAATGTATCTATCCATCTTTGTCTATCTGTCTCATGTCTCTTTGTCTCACTCTGTTTCTCGCTCTACTCTAAATAAGATAGTGGTAATTTTTGATGCAGGGGAGTATTAATGGGATTAGTCAGCTTGCAGTCTGTAGATACCACTGTCGATAGTGTTATTGTACTGTACGGCTGAGGGTGAAAAAGAAACATAAAAAGTTTTTAACAAAGCATAATGTGCTGCTTGAATTTTGATGAATGTGATTTCAAAATATTGCCCACATGTCAACATTTTTTTTTATCAATTCATTCTAATTTTATGGAGCAGTGAAGAAGTTTACACCTTTTTCCATTTGCTCATTTGATTATCACTGAGTCATTATTGTCAAACAGCAAAATAATCTGTTTGAAGAATTTCAGGCAAGGGAAGGTTGAGTTAATATGTTTGCTTGAATATGGGAAATTGGACCAATACTTCATACTGGAGCTATATGGAACGCATTGCCTGAACATACATATATTTTTACTGATAGTAAAAGCTTTGAAATAGGCATAAGAAATAAACATGACACAATTTTGTATCCATAACATATAATATCTAACATTTGCATGGTTAGCCACAAGAGGTTTAGAATATAATATAACTCATAAAATAAACTGAAATGCTGTATCATTTATACATACCTGCCAGCCTCAAACATGAGCAGTGTTAATCAGCTATTATAGATTTGGAAAGGAAGTAAGATCTTACAGTGCACAAATATTCAACATGATAATTCATAATAAGTGAAATCAGTTCTCCTGTATGGTTGTGAAACACGGAATTGGAAGACCACACAAACAATGTTCCCTCTGATTTTTGCTAGCCTGTGAGCATACAATTTTTGGTGTTTAACAAAGTTTAATGAAAAAATCCCAATTTGTGTGCGCTGTGTGCATGAGAATAAACGTCGGGCATCAACTGATGCTTGAGAAGAATCCTGAAAATAGAATGGCAAGATAGTGTTAGAAATAAAGAATTGTGAGACGAAACAGGGCAGAAACCAATGAAAGAGGAGATCAGTCCATAGAGCATGTTCATTATAAGGTAATGTGGGTATGAAAAAGGTGTGCATTGCCGGGGGAGGAGATGTTCACATTATAAATGTATTTTGTATTTTTTCCCCCTGTTAAAAGCCTATTCTCCCGGAAAAATAGTTTGCTGTTCAGTGCAGGTGTGTGCCATTTAAACACTGTCTTGATACAATGCTGATGATATATGTGTGTTCATTAATCTCCTTATTTGTACATAGCCAATTTCATGGTACATGACACTGCTTGAGTTGGTTTGAACGCATCGTTTCACTTTGACTTAGGCTATGTGATTGTGACTAAAGAGACAATAGATACTAGGACTGACACAGGAATGTGATGGATGACTGTGGGTATTGTATAAAGGGAATATTCTACCAAAAGATGGGTATGGTATTCACAATTCTCTTCTTGAGTGGATCAAATCATTTATTTTGGAAGACACCTAAAAGGTAATTGTGGAAAGTATGAAATCTAATCCGAAACCAGTGCTATCAGGTGCTCCCCAGGGATCTGACTTAGGTCCTCTAATCTTCTTAATATATGTATATCAACGATATTGACCAAAATCTCTCACCAGGTACCAAACTAAGACATTTTGTTGATGATAGTTTATTGTGAAGAAAAAATAACATGGAGGATTGCAAAATACAGTAGTCGCTGGATAAAAGCCCCCCTTCATTAAAGCACACTTTGTATAAACACAATACCTACATCTGCTGATTGAATTTTTACTATATAATAAAAGTGTTCCCATAAACACACGGTGTGCATAAAAGCATGCTTTTTCCTGCGCCCAAAGGGCGTGCGTTTATCCAGCGACTACTGTATTACAAAATGACCTAAACACACTGCAAGAATGGGAAGAGAAAGTGGAAAACGGAGTTTGATCCAGATAAATGTCAGGTACTAAAACTAAAAATATGCAAAAAAGTGAGAGTAGTCAAGTCAATTTATTACATACAATGATACATATAACTAAAAACTGAAAATAATTAACATTGCACTTTCCTAGGAGTAACAATAGACACTAAATTGCAATGGAAAGAACAACAAAGAGCACTATTCAGAAAAGCAAATTGGATGGCCTTTTGGCCTTCCTTAGAAGAAACCTTTACAACTGTCCTCCAAATGTAAAAAGTAAAAGAGAAGTGCTTCAAGGCCTTAGTATAACCAGTCTTAGATTATGGTAACTGTGTCTGGGACCCACATCAACAGACCTTCATACAACTTACAAAAATTGAGAAGGCAAGTACAAAAGAATGTAGCCCGTTTTGTAACCAATCATTTTACATACACACTAAATGAATTACCAAAACCAGCATGAACCAATTGCAATGGATATCTTTAGAAGAACATAGAGCCAGAAAAAAATGTTTTCTTTAAGTAAGGCTTTGAATGGTCAACTGTTTAATTCATTAGATCAGCTTAAACTTAATACAAGAACAACCCCATCAGGCTGTCAAACATACATGGTTCCATCTTTAAACATTGATTGTTACCTGCGCTCATTTTACTCTAGTACAGTAAGGCCGTGGAATGGACTGCCAACATAAATAAAACTCAGCAATAGTACTGAAGACTTTAAAAGCAGAATTAAGCACATCACTGCACGCTGACAGTAATACTCAGGGATTGAGTTGATCAGTTATTATGAAGAAGAACAATAATAATAATAATAATAATAATAATAATAATAATAATAATAATAATAATACCTTTATTCATCCAAAGAAGGAAATTACATTCCGTTCCTCAGTAAGTTTAAAAATCATAATTTATGGATCTATTCATTATTTAAATTGCTAAACATTAATGCAGTAATATAATAAGAGTATTAGTATGACAAATACAGCACAGAAATGCTTATACATCATCCCTTTTATGGTGACTGAGGAGGGTTCTATTTTTATATTTCCAGAAATCAATTATCGTTTCTTTAGTTTTTGAAATATTTAATTCAATGTAGTTTTGGTCGCACCAGCACACAAAATTGTCTACTTCACTCAAATAGTTAGTGTCATTGTCATTAATTATAAGTCCGATTTCCACAGTATCGTCCGCGTATTTGTCTATGATGACGTCGTCATGTTTGGATCTAGTCTGCAGTGTACAGGGAGAAGAGAAATGGGGATATTACTGTACCTAGGGAGCACCAGTATTCATATATAATGTGTCAGAAGTAAGGTCAACGGGAGGTTTGGTTTGGTTTTCTAGGAGAAAGGTGGAAGAGTTACATCATTTTGTTTTGTAATCCCTAAATTTATGAAAAACAGTCGACATGGAAATTCAAATTTATGGCCATCTCCAACTCATTGACCCGACCTGAAGAAATTCAACATAACCGTGCTGCACTGTTATATGGTTGGTTTTAAAAGTACATGTAATTAAAAGTTATTGCCTATAATTTTAATGATTTATGAATTTGAATCTTTAAACTTTAAACGAAGTTTGAAAGATATTGAATTTATGTTAATGTACATATTTCTGCTGAGCTGAAGGTAGAGTCAAATAGTTATAGAGAATAAAATCCATGATCTCTGAGGTACTTCACTTAAAATTTAACTTTTTAAGAACATGTATGTATGTATATCTAGTCAAATCTCAGGTAAGTTGAATTCTTTCGGATTGTTCAGTGTTTGTTTTTATACACCACAAGTGATGTGATGAATTTTAAACCCCGAATCATCTTCATTATTTTAGGTGTATATTCAAGGGGACGCCATTCGTCAAATGTACAGAGCATGTGGACTTGGCAGGTTAGCAGCAATGACAGAACTACCTGTGATAAAACCTGCATGTGATTGGCTCTATATGGCATTTGCCAAGTATCGTTTTCAAAAAGCCCTTGAGAGATGTGACACTGGAGCTTGCTCAGTCAAGTTAAAGCAGCTGCGAGAAAAGTAGACGAATCAAATAAATGAGACAAACAGATTGTTGAGAAAATGTGTTGTTATAGTTTTAGGTAATTTCTCTGTTCATGTTCCAAGATTTGTGATACAGATAGTAAAATGGTAACTTTTGAATGTCTTATTCATACAGTGATGTATATTATAAATTGACAACTAGAACATAATTCTGGTACTGGTACCCACTAAGTTGTCTTGAAAAAATAAAATGCAAATGCTCCCTAAAAAAATCTTCTTTCTCATGTTTTTCCTACTCGCTTGTTTATCTTTGTGAGCTGGTTTTTTACACCCATTTTTTATATTTTTTATCAGCATCAGATGGGAATTAAAACCTGCGATTCACTAGTGTCCTTTTCAAGAGGCAATAGTTACAAGCTGTTCCGCTTGACACAAAGGACACCTGGATAACCATCATCCCTATGGGCTGTAACATTTGTTTTCACTTTTACCTTTTATCAATTATTATGTTCATGTTATTGTCATTTGTCAAATATTTGATTATAGTATTTATAGGTGCCAGTTTGGTGATTTTGAAGCGTTTATGGATACGTCAGTACTGAAATTACTGAGAAGGAAAAAAAATTCACTTGAGGAAATTATTTTTACCACGATTTGGACAAATCTAGTTTATTGAACTATTGGTTGGAGCAGTTCATTCCCTTTACATTGATACCTTAAAAGAACTCAGTATCGATTCTTTGATTTTATTTTTAAAATTTGTAGCAACGATACATGCCTAACCTGTGACACATCTGATGTACCATAAAAGCCAGAAATTTTGTCCATAGCAAACTGGTACCCATTTTAATCATCTCAAAGTGCTACATCCCAAAAATCTACATTTGATGAACTATTATCAATACTAGCTTAGATCGGCTGGAAATTATGGGCAGTTGAAATAGGGTCGACATGAATTATTTGAGAGCCTCTCGATATTGTATTACGTTTCACAGAATTATAGTATTCGTTTCCAGGTTAAGATGCAAACAAAACATTCAAATAACAGAAAAAATAGTTAAAATTGCAATTTTCTCAAATTTTGACAGTGATTTGCGATCTGCTTTTTATTTATGGTCGGATTGCCCCCAATTATGGTATATAGAATCTATGAAGCAATACCAAATTTCTCTCAGCAGCGATTTTTGTTATCTCTTCAAATTTTTGCAAGAAGAATTTATGTTTTATTATATTTACCAAAAGATGGAAAAATTGCTACATGTACATGTATATGCATTTTCAAAAACTTCATATAATGAAAACTGTTTAATTTATCAAAAATCGCCATGGACTGTGCTAGATATTGAAAAATCGAATCACAGGTGTGCAAAGTTACAGCCAAATCTGTTTAAAACTGAAAATGCCTATTTGAATTGAAGTTTATTATTATAATATTATCTCAATGAAAACATTTTTTTCTATTTTCTGTCCAGCTAATTTAGACATGCCATGTTCAATGGTAGAGGCTAAAGTTGTCTATTTTAAGTAATAAAAAAATCATGTTCAGGACCCTGCTCCACGGCAATCATATATTCCCAAATGTCCAAAGAAACCTCACTTCTTAATTTCCAAATTGCAGTAGGAGTCAGATTCAACAAGGTCGTCGGGAATGACGCTAGGTCTTCGTTGTATGAGATCTCTCGTTGAATACGAAGTCAACAAGGAACTTCCCATTTCAACAGCATGGAGTATTTTGAGTAATTTCAAAGGAAGGGCATTTGTGCTTTGTGGTTTTTGATGTAGAGGTAGATGCCATTTTGATAAATAAGAATGAAGTGACGGTGCAGTGAGTTACAGGTGTGAGCAAGTCTAACCCCTAAGTCTTTAAGGAGGGCGTGCCGGTCACTAAAATCATTTTGATTGACCTAGCGCCTTTCCCAAGAGCCAATATTCCACTCACTCACACTCACACCAACAATACTACACTAGAACGATTGTTTTGGTGTCTGCTCACTCCACAGCCTAGCCTGGCTGTCAACAAGTCATCAGTTTCACCTCTAAAACACACACACACGCACGCAGTGTAACATCAATCAACAACTTGAGCCTGTAGGCTGCTTCTCACTGGTTAATGGTAAGAAAAGTTTCCTGAAATGAAGTGAATCGAGTGAGACTTCGTTTCACTGCCTTTATTTGGACACGACCTTGTTGTGGGCGATCTTTTTTACATATTTTACCCATGCCGGGTCCTCGTTGCATGTATCCTTTTTTTTACTAAGTGAATGAATGAAGAATAAAAGAGATTTCTATTGGCCTGCGTAGCCGACATTTCGTTGGGTGCGATCTCGGTGTTGTAACTGAACCGTAGTGTTGTGAGCTTGTATTCATGGCGACACTGGTTTAAGCCCCACGGGTGGGTTCTTTATCTCTTAGCAAAGGTGCTTCACTCTAATTTTCTAACTTGACTCAGGTGTGAATGAGTACCAGCTATAGGTAGAGAAAGATCTTGTCAGAGTGTTAGTATGAAAAGCCTAACTTCTTACACTACAGGCACATAAGTAGATTTAGCTCTAAATCTAGTCTAGATCTATAGAATGTAGATTTATCATCCTGGATCTAGATCTACATCTAATTTTTATATTATATTATTGGATCTAGGAAACTAATTATAGCGTCACTAAAAATAGACTAGCTGGCTACCTACTGGCCCCCTACCGACTTCTGTGGGTGAGCCTGCACTTGTGATTGGATACGGACTATAAATCCATCTTAATCTTCTATCTTTAGTAATAGCAATAATAATAGCAGAGAAACTCAATCAATAGCAGTAAGAGACAAAAAGAGAAAAGACGAACTGACACGGAACCTTGCTCTATTGTGTGAACATAAAGGGATGGTATAAATAACTAATTATGTGGCAGATGTGGAAAAATATATTTTATTCAATTAACGACACATTATATTGTAACAAAATGCTGTCCAATAAATAAAATAAATTCATCAAAATTTAGACACACAAGCTAGATTAAATTGTCACAAAATGTTAAATACATGGACATTTTCAATAGTCTGAAAGCAAGCTTACTGTAAAAAGAGTCAAATGACATGAAATATTCATAAATGATAAATTTCATGACAATACTTTGCAAATCAATCTAGCATCATACAATAATTTTAGTTGTAAATAATCTAATAAAACATATTAACAGCTGTTTTTTATGATGAAGGCAATGTTACCTGTTGTAACAAGAAAGCTTATCACAAGGAACAGAACAGAGGTAACAGACAACAGAGGCAGAGACAGATAATACAATAACAACACACTATTAATAACATCATGAGAAAGTAAGCAACAAAAACAGCAGAAAAATTGAAGTTTTTGAACTTTTTCTTTATAAATATTTCATGATCTTTTAAAACATGATTTTATTAATTTTAATAAAAGTATGTTTCTTGAATACTTCACAAACAACAGATGCACATAGTTTCAGTTATCAGTAGGTATAGATAGGTGTGGCTTCTACAGCCATGCTTTCAATTCCGCATTCATCATTGCCTCGCCTTATCCAAAAGTATCCATCCATTCCCCACTTTTCACTCCAACTGTTCTTAACAATCCAATATTTCTCTCCTGAACTTTGGTCATAACCCCATCCGACAACGAGAACGGCATGGTTTGTTAACTGGAATGGGTCAAATTGAACGAGAGATTCATTGAAGACATGATGATAAACACCACTTTTGTAGACAGTAAAATCTTTGTAGACTTCAAAACCAATTGCAATGGGTCCTCTGTCATAGAGGGCTTGCATCATGGCAGGTTCATTGCATCTGGAGAAAAAGCACATGCGCTTGGTGAAGACAAACAGTGAGGCATGGGGCATGTTGAAAGTGAAGGAAATGACTTTGAATAATATTAAAGTTCCATAGAAACAAAGACGAGACAAATTTCAGAAATAGACAGAAAAAAACCTGGCCACACCATGAGGATCGAACCTGCGACCTGTGCACTGGCACCCATCACCTCGCCATGAAGGAAAGCATGCTACCAACCAAGCTAACTTAACCAACTAAGCTAATTTCACTCCTTGAAGTAAGCGCAGTTGGTAGCACACTTTCCTTTCATGTCGAGGCGATTAGATGCCAGTCTGCACAGGTCACGGCCGATCCTCATGGTGGTCTATCTATTCCTTATATTTGTCTTATCTTTGTTCATATGGGGCTTTAATAGTATTCAAAGTCATTTCCATGCACTGGTTAATGAGGGTAAGGATTAGTGATGATGATGGCTTTGTTTCTTTGTTTGTTTCAATTTCATTGAAATTTACCCCATCCACCATTGAGGTGATTTGGAGTGAATGAAGAGGAAACAACAAGATGAAAGATAAGTGACAGAAAGAACTAAGACCTACCAGGAGTGCCTGCCAACCACCCGAATGATGATGTCAATGAAAAAGTTTTATGATAATGTCACATTTAAAATTAACCCTATCTGTTTGTTTGACCCAAACTACGTTTGTCTTTGAATATGAGTCTATAAGTTTGATTTTTAAGGTATTTGCAGAAAACTCATCAATGCCTCAGGAATTTATGTACGTGCACATAATTGCTCAATTTGTGAGCAAGTGCGCTCACATGACACTGAATGGTCCCACTACTTTCATTAAATATAGCATAGCCAACTCAAAAAGAAACATGATTTGTATGTTGGAGGTACTGAAGGCCGCCATATACCATGACAGGAACTAATGATTTATATGTTGAGGATATGAAACATAGAAATGGTTCTGTTCAAGTGTTCATCCACTCAAAAAAAATTATTGGCAGATTGTGGCTGTCAGGGTGGCCGAGTAAATAGGCTACTGGACTTGGGATCATGAGATCCCGTGTTTGAATCTAGCAAAGCTAGTTCTGATGTTCCTTTGGAAAGACACTGAACACACATTCTCCCCACTCGACCCAGGTACACATGGGTACAACACTACAAGTACTAGCTTGATAGAATGAAGCCACATCAGACTAGCGTCCCTGTCCAGGACGTCATTAATATCACCAATTCCGCTACATGTTATAGAAACCGAGATAAGCTCTGGGACTATGGGCCATAACGGCCTTGAGGGAACTTTTTTTTTTTTTAAAACTTTTGCTGACAGTGAAAGTATGAGAATAGCATGACACAGTGCCTTTGGCTGACTACTTAGTAGGCTATAGTAGTTTATGGCAAAGCTTTTCTAAGAATAAGTCATCACGTAAAAATATGGTACACTGAACATTTTCCTTTCACTTTTGATTCTGTTACGTTCTGGGTACCTTCATTGTATGAATCATCAGTCCAGAAGTGACATACAAACTGGGTTCAACATTTCTAGAACATCAACTGATAATAATATCAACAATTAAACGTAAACTTCTTCTGAGAGAAAAATACAGCAACCATAATGGTTTCCAACAGTGATCTCCCTTTTGAAGTCGACATGAAATATATAATTATTAGTGTTAAATTGTCTAATGAACCTTCAGTTCTGGACTATATACTTACGCTCCATAGTAGCCTCCTACGTATTTATAACTAGTAGAATAATGGCGAACACAACTGGTATTAGTGACACACTTTCCATCTACACCTTTGTAGGGGTTACAAGCCTCTTCAACAAGGCCAAAATCTTCTGCATATTTTCCTGCAATCAAGTAGGAAAACCACCCAAACATCCTGCAAATCACACAAAAATCAAATTTGGTCATCATACTGGCGTTAACAGAAAAAAATAATCTTTTTAGGTCATTCATGATACATCCGTGGCATAAAAACATATATATACATTTCTTTTAAATTAAAGTGAGGAATGAAAATATGGTAAACTTCACAGTGATCCTATATTAATTAAATGTTGAGCTTGTATAATAAATTTGGAAAGAAAAACAACAAAAATATTTAGAAAAGTTTGCCGTAAAAATGTGTGTGTCTGCTTGATGGAAACATGTGCATGAGTGCATGGCTATGTGTTGTGTAAGTCGAGAAATAATATCATGCAGTGATTTTCAACTACGGGAGGGGGGAGGATGATTTCAGATTTTCAGGGGAAGGGGAGATAATGCAGATTCTATTATTTGGAATGTACCTTTTGGGTCATACAATTTTGGAAATGAGGGAATGATATTCTGACATATATGGTGAAAGGGTACTTGGGCAAAAAAGGGTTGAAAACCACTGATATAACGTCTGTTGACTGTATTGTTGAGTTGGTATATTAATATGTGCACTTACCAGTGTATGTATGTGTACATGTGCACACATTCGTCATCTTTAATGTGGTACTTTTAACATTTTAAACTACTTATTTGAAATATGTTTTTGTAAAGAGCCTTGAGTTTGCATGCAGCAAGAAATATTCAAAATTATTGTTATTATATTAATGGAGGAATATGAAACTGAAAATGTGTTTTAAATATTGAACCATGTCTTTGAAAGTTAAATGGGGGGGGGGGGGGGGGTGAAGTCATGTTTTTTGCTTTTGAGTTTAGGTTTTTGCTTTTGGTGTGTACATGAGTAACTGTCAAAATACAGTCATCCTATATGTTTGAAAAGTTTGTAGCATCCTTGGTTGCCATAAAAACGGCCGCCATCTTGGATTTTGTCTCAATTTTCAAAATCTATCTCCTCCTAAGTTAGAATAAAATCACTCAAAACCTGTGCAGATCGTCATTTCTATTCAATATCTAAAATTTGGATAGTTTTTTTTAAAATCAATTTTTGAAAATACTATAATAATGAATGTACAAAAACGTCATTTTTATTACAAGAAAAAAACAACATTTCTCAAAAAGTTTACATATAAAAAAAATACCCGAAGTCATTCTATTAACATTGACAAGAGGAACATGTGTGCCAAATATAATACAAATCGTTCTGTAAATGGCGGAGGAGATAGAATTTTATTGTGGAAAAACGACATTTCAAGAAAAATGCAAGTAAAAAAATCAAAAGAAAATAACACAAAACAAACGCTTCCAGACGGTTTCCCTTGTTGTAGCAGCCCCTTACTCTTTCGACAGTCTCTGGCATTGTTACTTATGCAAATAGAATTATAAATCTAGGTTTAGAAGTGCACTGTTGTGAAAACATACTCCCCTAGTAAAAATCTCCATTCCTTCTTCAATAAAACCAGAATCTAGATCTAGATCTGAATCGAGTATTACTGTATATTATAGTATATGATTGCCTTCTTCCCGGTTCTACTCTTTCCCACCCATGTCTACACTGTAGTGGAAGACATTCGTTATTTCTCTTTCTCTCCCAATACCGTATGTCAGACTCAGTCGCCTCTTATTTTACCATCATAATAAATCATATGTTTTCACATCGACTTTCTTCACGCTCTCCCTTCCCCATCTCTATTCTGCTATCAGGTCGTGCGTGCATGACATCCAACCTCCTCTATTCTTACTAAACACTTGCATTTGCCTTTCGGTCATCCGTAAACTCCCGACTCTCCATTTAGACTCTCTCTCTAATACTAATACACACATGCGCGATTGGTCGCATTAAACACACACAAACATTCTGTCTAGCCTTCTTACACACACACGTGCGCGATAGGACTTAAAATATGCACATTGCCCTCTGTCTCTCTCCCTTTCACACAAACCATACAACGTGCGCGATCGGCTTTCTAACACACACGGCATTCTTAATCTCTCCAGAGTAAAAGTTGAATTGAAGAAAGGAGGCTGGGCCGTCGATACGCAGTTCATGGTATTGTATAGGCGCTAAAACTAAAGAAAGTATTGAAAGTAATGAAAGCTTTGTGTCGAAATCCGATACTAATTCCACAGGCAAACTTTACAATTTTAAAGAAGGTATCAGAATCGTTTAGTTTCAACATAAAAGAATCGCCAAACAGCAAAGCATGCATGACCGAAAATGGATGACAAAATGATCACCGATCGTCCACGATCTTATTTGCATTTTCCTATTTCGCGGTGCCGATAATTGTTCATGTCTACTTCGATTTCCCTGATTTTCTCTGATGTTCGTCCTCAATATATCATTTCCCCTAGTATTTTCTCGACCGGGAAACATTTTTTTCGTTTTCAAGGATTTCCCTGATGCATGGGAACCCTGTTTTTACTACCTGAGCCCCATTTTCTACTTGTTTTCCTACCCAAGCCATCAATTTCCGACCATTTCAGACCTTTCAAACCTGAGTATGAAAATTCCGACATACTGTATTTTCGACCTTGCTGGACATGTGCAACGCCTCTTATATCACACAGTGATGGGCAGACCCGTCGATCGGTGACGACAGAAACTAGGTCAAAGTCGGTGTTGTCACATTTGGCGATTAACCGCCAATATACAGGTTTTTACTGCCATTTTCTCAATCAGTGTTAGGGAAATTTACGTCAACATTTTGATTGTTTTTAACTACCCTCGCCTACAAAATATTTTGTAAAAAAAATATATACGACATATGGACATTTTTCTGCCATGAACTTGTAGATAAATGATCGTTCTACTCGAATATGCAAGGAACAGAAAATCAACTTTTTGGTCCAAAACTCACCAGTCCAGGTGCCCCCCCCCCCCCCCCCCCCCCAGTTTTCACAAAAACAAAGTACATGTATAAAGCAAAACAATTTTAGTAAATAACAGAAAGAAAAGGAAACATCCCCTCCCCCCCTTTCCCCAAACCACTGTTAATAAAGAGATTTTAATGTTAGCGATTTGTTTGATTCACTGAAATGTACCCCATCCACCATTTGCGATAGGCCTCAGGGTGAATTAAGAGGTCAAAGCAAGGTAGGTGAAAGATAAGTAAAAGAGTGAAAGGAAAGAAAGAGGACCACTCACCAACCACCTATTATTTTAATAACTAGCTCCACTTCTAGAAACATGGAGACAAGCATAAGCATAAGAAAAGACATGTAAATTTGAAAGGGTAAAAGCAAAAAGGACGAACAAAATCGTTGAAATTTCCCTGTTCACCATTGCGGTGATGTCAGGGCGAAATAAGAGGAAACAGCAAGATGAGAGAAGGAAACCTAAATAAAATTTCAGAGAAAAATCTCAACAATTGTGACATAACGGAACAACAAAATCTGTCAAGAAGTCATTTATGGTTAAAGGATGATGATAAAAACAAAACCATACATAATTTCACTAAAATTACACAACAAAAACGCAAAGAAAAAAACAACTTCTGCCCTAAGAAAGATGATGACTTCTAAAATTTAGGATTTGAAAAGATGACAAGTACAGCATTAAAAACAAAATGTAGGGTGAACACCAATTGCTCCTCACCTTGAGAGTATTCACTGCATTCCACAATATCCTGGGGAGAAAAGACAGGAGTCTGGGTGTTGTTGGTCATAATGCGCACACGGGCTTCATTCATAGCCATCGAAGCAAAAGCATAACAGCTGCCACATGATGCTGACAAAATATAAATACGATGAAAAGAAATAATCTCAACTGGTCATGATTGACAAATTTTAAATTAGTATTCCTTATAAGTAACGTTGCATAATTCTTTCAAAATTTAGACATGCTAAATTATGGTAATGTTTAAAATTGTTGATTTTAAATCATTAAAGAAATCATGTTCATATTTTCATTAGAACCATTGGTTGCGGCTTGTAGGACTCAACTGTATTTTTTTTAGGCGCACGGAGCGGCTAGTGGGACCCATAAAGTTAACACCAACTAGCCTCAAAAGACTTTTCCAGAACATATTTAAGAAGCTGAGATAATTTTTACCTTTCAGTACTTTCACAACATAGCCATTGGTGTAAAAATGTGCTTGTCACTGAACCAGCCAATTTTGATGAATTCGTCATCTTGGTGAATGTAATTCATGGACCAGAAACACATCGTCAGTCTGTCTTGTTTTTTCGCATTTTTGAGGGGTTGGTGAAATTGAATTCTATATGCAAACAATTTTAGATCTGTTCTCATTATTTGCTTAAAATATTCGCGAGGAAGGTCAAGCAATTAACTCCTTCATCGGACGGATCATTCGGGAGTCTTACTGTTATCAAGGGACACATGAACAGTTTGGATCTTTTCAAGAGTGCATTGAGTGATAGGTTGTCCATTATGTGTCGTATCGGAGTTAGACCTCTGGATTTTGTTCTCTCGTGACACAGATCTTTCAAAGGAAGGAGCCATCTTATTAGAGTCATCTCAGTTGGTCGTATTTTTAATCTCACATGTCAATACTAAACCATTCTGCAGGTCAATTTCAGGGATCCAGTATGTAAGTAGGTTTTCAGATTTTCCCCGCAAAGAGCGTTGTTCAATAGTATACTGTTCATTCATGGTGGAGGGTTTATGTATTACTAATTCCAGATGAACAAAGTGACTTGCGTTCAAATTTGGTGCTGATCAAGCTGTCACTTGCTAATATAAATACATACACATTCTTAAATGTAACATGTTTTTCTTTGAGTCACCTAGTATAACAAATTTCAACAGATCTTTGTCCTATTGCTGAAGGCTTAACATTTAAAAATTTTGAATAGATCTTATTGACCATCCAAGTAGTTGATGGGACAGATCTGCTAATCAGAAAAGAAAAAAACATTGAACTGAATAAAAAAAAAGGAAAAAAGAAGATTTGTAATAAGTAGCATCCAATGTTGTTGGTACAAAAGATAATATTAATATAGTTCTTTAAGGCCGCTGCAGCCCATAAAGCTGGAACTTATACCAGTCTCTTTAACATGAAGCGTGAAAATAATCACCTCCTGGACAGGACGCTGGTCTCACACAGGTTTATTACTCCCAAGCTAGTGCTTGTACCCATTTGCACCTGGGTCGAGTGGGAAAAATGCGTGCTAAAGCGTCTTTCCCAAGGAACACAACGTCAGACCTAATTTTAGTAGGCATCGAATCCTCAGTCCGACAGCCTTACCACTATGCAACCAATGCCACTGGTACAAGAAGCCTGTGTTTATTACAATTTTTGAACTGTGAAATATGGAGAGGGCAAAATCAATATTATCCTCTATGACTCTGATCTGAAAAAGGAATTTGATAAGAACTTAAGCATGAAAGTTTCTCTTTTCTTTTCTCTGGGTCTAGGTCCCAAACATTCAGACAAACCAAGAGCCTCTGAGTTGTTGAGGAATAAAAAGAAATTATGTTTAAAACCATAATAGATAAAAAGTAAGGCTTCTTTTGTGGGTAATTAAATACTATGAATGTATTTCATGTTTTGCCTCTGAGAAAAATGATTATTCTCTCTTCCTCTTAACTTTCTTCCTTTCCCAAGAATGTGTTCAGATTTTGGCTTTGGCCACACAGATAAAAATATGAAACAAACTCTCAATAAATAATAGCAGAAGAGCTATTTTGTCAATTTGTGATAAATTGTAAAACAGCAAATTCTCCTTCTTCAAGAAATCAGACATCTTTCAGTGTACAAATCATATTGAGCACATTTCATCATATGAAAATGGGTAGTTCATTTATTGAATAACAGATGGCACCAATTTTACAAACCTTGATTTCTGACAGGAGAGACAAAGTTATACCCATCCACATTACGCCAGTCAAAACTGGAGGGCAACGCAGCCATCTTTCTTCTTTGTTCTTCTGTTACAGGAGCTGCTCTGGGTCTGATACAGAAAGATTTGTGTTGTGAGAGTATGTAAATAAGAGAAAGTATTAATTGAAATTTATTCTGTCCCCCATTATGGTGATTTCAGGGGAATTAAGAGGCCACAGCAAGATGAAAGACACGCAAAAGAGCGAAAGGAAAGAAATAGGACCTACCAGCGGTGCCTAAAACCACCAGCAAAAGAGATCAGAGAACAAGAAAGAAAAGCAGAGTTGAGGTAAAGGAGAAGAAAGGAGAGGAGAGGCTGGCAGGCAGACAGACTAACAAAGACATAGAGAGACAGAGATAAAGACAGAAGATACGGACAAGATAAATGAGACAGAAGAGAGAGAGAGACAAGAGAGAATAGAAGAGAGAGAGAGAGAGAGAGAGAGAGAGAGAGAGAGAGAGAGAGAGAGAGAGAGAGAGAGAGAGAGAGAGAGAGAGAGAAAGAAACATGAATTATGAATACAAAAGCAGGAAGCAAATGGGAATACAAGAAAAAGAAAAAAAGAGAAATAGACAGATAGATGTACACATAGACATTTATTCACCAAACTTAAAATCTTATAACTTATAGTAGTTTATATTTAGAAATTTTAGTGCTTTGTGTACGACCTCTTCAGTTTTATATGGAAGACGAGATGGCTTAGGAGTAAAGGACATTGCACTGTGACCCAGAGGTACAGAGTTCAAGCCCTACTTCAGGTATTATATTTTTTTCCTTTGGCAAGAATATTTACCCTATTTGATCACTTGGATAAAATGGGTGACTTCTGTTAGTTGCATTGAGTGTAAGCTCGATGATAGTCTATTTTCTTTCTCCAAAGAAATTGAAATGCCAGGCGCGACACCTTTCGGTGCCTGCTCGTATGGCACTAAATTTGTTTGTTTTGGCGTCAGTTTTATTCGTTGTCATGATATTACATGCGTTTAATTTGACAGTATTCTCGATCATGAAGCTTTACTAATTCCATTGCTTAACCTTCACCATCATCCTTGCAACTCTAAACTGACCATCCACATCTCCCAAGATTTGAATACAGTTTAAGGCTCCTGGTTTCTGTGACACAATGGGTTGACTTTCAGCCAAATAACTAAGCTAAAGGTTGAAAAAATATTTCAAAGGAGTCTCCATGCAAATGAGTGACCTCCATCCATAGTTTGAAATCAAGCAAATAGTGACCTCCATCCATGGTTTGAAATCAAGCAAATGAGTAGTGACCTCCCTCCATCTATAGTTTGAAATCAAGTAAATGAGTAGTGACCTCCATCCATAGTTTGAAATCAAGTAAATGAGTAGTGACCTCCATCCATGGTTTGAAATCAAGCAAATGAGTAGTGACCTCCATCCATGGTTTGAAATCAAGTAAATGAGTAGTGACCTCCATCCATGGTTTGGAATCAAGTAAATGAATGACCTCCATCCATAGTTTGAAATCAAGTAAATAAGTGACCTCCATCCATAGTTTGAAATCAAGTAAATGAATGACCTCCATCCATAGTTTGAAATCAAGTAAATGAATGACCTCCATCCATAGTTTGAAATCAAGTAAATAAGTGACCTCCATCCATGGTTTGAAATCAAGTAAATGAATGACCTCCATCCATAGTTTGAAATCAAGTAAATCAGTGACCTCCATCCATGGTTTGAAATCAAGTAAATGAGTGACCTCCATCCATGGTTTGAAATCAAGTAAATGAGTGACCCCCATCCATGGTTTGAAATCAAGCAAATGAGTAGTGACCTCCATCCATGGTTTGAAATCAAGCAAATGAGTAGTGACCTCCATCCATTGTTTGAAATCAAGAGCTTTCTCCCATTTAAATTAAATTGCATGACCTGTGTGAGGAGTTTGCACTCTGCTTTTGGGCCCATGGAGTATTTTATAGAAGCTACTAACTTTCGACTCAACAACCCTTGTAGGTGACATGTGTAGCCTCAGGAATGGGATGCCGTATTTATGATTGCAAAGGTCCTGGTTCCGAATCCCGAAAATGCTAGGTCAGACACTGTATTTCTTAGGAAAGACATGTAACACCAATTTCCATACTCCATCAAGTTGCAGATGTGAACCAGTATCTGCTATGAAGTAAAACCTGTCCTAATCTGGCATCCTGTCTAGGATGTAATACCTTATCACTTATTTTGCTACAGAAACATGATTAACTCTGGTTCTATGGGCTTTACCGAATAATGGTATCGAAAGAACTGTATTCTAAAGTTTCCACACTATAACAACGCCTCAACTCTGTTCGTAACGTAAATTGTTGGCTGCTGCTTATTGCTATTCAACATATGTGAAAGTGAATTTAAAAAAAACGAAACTTGAAAATTCATATCAACTTCTGGCCAAAACCTGAATGCAAAATCTAGCAACAGTCTCATGTCTTGTACTAATCCCGACCGACCAAGAAAAAAGAAGCCAAGATAAATTATGAGATGGTTTTTTAACAGAAAATTTTCTTATAAAGTTACCCAGTTAAGATCATTATATCTTCTTCTTCTTCATAATAATAACAACCGACCAACTAAATTCTTGAGTGTGCATATTTTAGTTTAGCCGAAAAATATTAATCCAAATTTGGTTCCAAAGTGATGTGTTTAATTTTGTTTTTAAAGTCTTCAGTGCTATTGCTGAGTTTTATTTCTGTTGGCAGTCCATTCCACAGCCTTACTGTACTAGGGTAAAATGGGTGCAAGTGACAATCAACGTTTGCAGATGGAACCATATATGTTTGGCAACCTGATCTGGTTGTTCTTGTATTAAGTTTAAGCTGATCTAATGAAATAAACAGTTGGCCATTCAAAGCCTTAAAGAAAACATTAATTTCATTTCTGGCTCTATGTTCTTCTAAAGGATGTTAGCCATTTAAAGCCTTAAAGAAAACATTAATTTCATTTCTGGCTTTATGTTCTTCTAAAGGCTGATCTACTAATGAAATAAACAGTTGGCCATTCATAGCCTTAAAGAAAACATTAATTTCATTTCTGACTCTATGTTCTTCTAAAGGCTGATCTAATGAAATAAACATTCGGTCATTCATAGCCTTAAAGAAATTTTTTTTTTTTTCTGGCTCTATGTTCTTCTACAGGTATCCATTACAATCAATTCATGTAAAGGCTAGTCCACGATTTCCAACGTCTGAACGTGCCTGGTTGAGAATGGTCGTCTTCACCTGGAGGATCCACTAGATTGACATGAAATTGATGGCAAGGAGATTCTGTGACTAGTGTAACTACCTTATTGACAAATAAAGTCTCACACCAACTCACCGTAAACTGTGATGCTTTGCCTCCAGCCATCATAAACAATTCTTCATGAGAGATATGGTCGAATTGTGGATAGTGCACAGCTTTCCATGAGCTTTGTAACAAGTTGATGGCTTTCACTAAACTGACACTGTTGACTCTGTGAAACAATAAAGATATACATGCTATAATCATGTTTAAGAATGAACTAAATACACTAAACAGACAATATTCTAGGATAAGAGTGCTTGAGATCAATCAAAGCAATATATATCAGCCATACTTAACATCAAGTTATTAAAAAAAAATTTGTAACACAAACGACTAGAAAAAAACCAAACTGTTGCTAGAGAAATGGAAAAATAGTTCATGAAGAGACCATGTCACATAAAATACATCAGAGAGATTTGTATCTGTCGTAAGCATACTCGCATAAACATGATTGTCAAGGTAATAGCAATTACTAGTGGTGCTTTCAGCTTTCTCACACAGGAGGTAAATCAAATAAAAGATTTGAATGTACTGATGGTGAAGCGATGTTTCATTTATTGGTCACAAGTCCATTGCTAGAGGGGTGTAAAAGGTGAGCTGGTCTGTTTCAAGAGTGTGTGTGGTTGAGTTGATAATAAGAATGTGTGTTTGCACAAATAGGTAATTGTTCTTGTCTCCTACTAAAATTGAAAATAAAATGGAATCATCTAGTTTGGTGTGGCTTGGTAGACCAGATGATCGCCATGCAACCGAATACAATAGATTGGTGATGGCCTGGTCAAAAGTCACAGTACCCAGTGAACTCGTGAAACCAGTGGGCAGGCTCACACCACGGCGATGACTCTCGAGTCAACTAGCATGTGGCTACCATTTGCGCTGGCTGTGCTAACCACTTTCCTAGTGCTTATAACTGTTCATTGATTTAACCACTTTAATATTTGCAAGGGAGTGAAGTGGAGTACAAAAGCAAGTAAAGAGGACCATATCAAATCTTAACATAAAGAAAAAATTAACATAGCTGTCTCTTTTTCTTTCTTAAGAACATACAGAGCACAATTGTTCATCAAGAGCGTAATTCATAAAACCAACCAAACTATTTTGTATCACTTTGCTTCAGAGCAGCTTGTCCAGGTTTAGTAGATTACTATAAATTTTGGTGAATTCAACCGAATATTGGACATTTATATACATTAAATAAATTTTACAAATGAATACTCACTCATGTTCAAATCTCAAAGAAGTGCCTGGTTGCACAATGTTTTTCTTAGGAAGAGCGTTGCCACTTTTCTTTGTCCCCCGTGTAACAGCTCCAGTCAGTACCTAAAGCATTATGTGACCAGCCAGGCATAGTTTCATGGCAAAAGCTGGCCTTTGTTGTTGTATTGTAATTGGAGAAAGCAAAGTACTTGCGTCCTGCTACACTGACCTCAAAGCCCTGAGAGATTCATTAAAATATTTTCTCACTTAACATACTACATATATGTATAAATACATAGTAATAATTTTTTTTTTCAAACGTGTTTCATCATTCTAGCTTAAAACACTTTCAGATTTTACATGATTTGAAAGAACTGGCAAAAACCTGCTTCACAACTTTGTATTTGAAAAATAAAAAGGTATCATCCATGCATAATGAATACTGACACAGTGGTTTGGAATGTAAAATTGGCTTCATATATATACAGTGGAACCTCTCTAATCAGCGTTAGATTGTAAAACCGTCCCAATTTGCCGGGTTTCCCCGGGGACCTATGGATTTTGGTTTTCCCTCAGCAGTTTGAGGTACCTTTCAGCCCTTCTGTGTGTGGTAAAATGCAGAATTAAAATGCACAGGACCAGTTGGTCAAAACAAAGATGGCATTCATCAGAGATGTCACCGACACTCACAGTCGATCTTTGTTGGATGGTAAATAGATAAGACACGTAATCAAGAAGGCATGGTGAATTGTTAAATTTTCTTGTGTGTCAACCCTTGTGATTGGCGGGTTGATGGGCAATAAAGACTATGACAGTGCACAGGTATGCTTTCTAAGCGCCGCCCATGTCAACACCGTACTGTATTGCTAGGTGGACGAGCATGGACTGACTGGACGTCTGCTTTCACACCTTCGTAATGGATATCTGGTGTGTCTGGTTTATAACACTTGCGACATCATGTACATATTATATAATGTGTAACACATGTAGCACTAATACATTTGTAATAATCAATGTTTCGCTAACACGGAAACCAAATTTGGATAATAAGTGTGTATTTGAATAAATAAATATGGGGGAAATGGTGATGATAATCAGTGTAAGCCCATGAAAAATGGTCCCGGTAAGCCGGGGGCCTTTCCTGTTTACATAGGTAAAATATACCTAAAAATTTCTGTTCCCTGGAATTTCTTCCCAATTGGCCAGGTTTCCCCCGATAATAGAGGTTTTACTATATATATCTTATAATGTATTCTTTAAAAAAAAATGTGCATCACCACATGCATCATACATCTATTTCCCAAAGAGTTATAATTTAATATTGTTTTATGATGGATCAAGACACCTGGTATTTGAGAGGTACAAAAGAAAAAGAAGAAGAAAAGGTAGTGTGCCACATCTGAAACAAGACTTTTGATTTGAGTTCATCCATACCTACAATTAAGGTGATCTCGGGTTTCCTGGCAAGATTTTTAACCATAAGCCCCGTAAACAGCCGAGGCATCTTGCATGTGCAGAGTGTTCTGATCTGCCCACAGGGCCTCCTGTTGATCGTCTGCCTCCAATGGGGCTATATATCGATCCATTTACCTAGACCAGGTTGGGTGGGTCAACCGAAAATTTTTTAAACTGAACCCATAACCTTTTGATCTTACCTGTGGATCACCATCCCCCCCCCCCCCCATGTCCGAAACAAGCCAACAAACTGCTTGGTTACTAATTCATATAATTTCAAATATATAATAGCAATGGTTAACCTTTTAACGAGGTAGCAGGTCCAAGGCCATTGTTCTTTGTATTAGGATTGGTTAAGCCACAAGAACTTTTAAAAAATAACTGGTTGACGCAGATATTTTCAAAATCTAACCTGATTATAGATAATGGTCCAAAATCCTTTATTGTTGTACTGATCAATAGCAATGTCTGGATATAGAAGGGTGATTTCAATTTGTGAATTAACAGGACCTGAAATAAAGAAAAAAATAAAAAATAATTTTTTTTAAAATGAAAGTGACTAAAAATGCTACAGTGAAACAATCTTACAGAATGGTTCATTTCAGCAGACTAAAAGTTTGAGGCATTGTAGTTTAACCGTAGTTTTGTGAGCTTGTAATCACAACGGCTCTGATTTAAGCCCCACAGCTAGCACAGGAGTTTTTTTTTCACAACGTTGTACCGGGTACTCTTAGAAAAGATACTTCACTCTACTTTCCTCCCTTGACTCAGGTGTTAATGAGTACACAGCTATAGGTAAAGAAATCTCTTGTTAGTGTTTTAGTACGGAAAGCCTACTGGCTTACAAGTGTACTGTATGCTCTCCTGGAACTTGAGAATGATTTTGAATGAAACGGCATGCTGGGAGAAATGATATATAGTCAGTGAGCCTGCGCTTGTGCGGGATATGGCCTATAAATCCATCTTTATCCTCGAAGCAGTAGGAGCTAAACTACCCATTCTTTGATTTAAGGCAATATGACCCTAAATCTTTACATTATCTCCTCCCCATAGATCTCTCTTTCTAAAATGTTCCCATTAGTGCAGCATGTCAAGTCTGCACCACATTTATATGGATGCCTCCATTCCCTGGTTATACACACAGAATCTGCTCTCATCTGAAGAGAACCTATAAATGTGGTCACTGCAGCAGTCTGTGTGGACCAGTGTCGTGGGGTCACAAATGAATGGTCTCTGGTTTAGCTGTCTGTATCGGAGATCAGCTGCAGCCAATCTCCTCTGCACACTACTGTTACTCAATCTGCAGCTGGTCTTCGAATAGTATTCCTGGTGGCCTCTGAAGCTGATAGCCAGGAATTTCTCCCATGTTGATGCACAATGTAACGATTTTGGCCTGCAGTTGGCACCCTTCGTCTTCCAGATCTGGGATAATCTGTGGACATGTTTGTGGCACAGAAACGATTCCACAGTGGACAGTTAGTGCTGATATGAACACATCTAGTCATCAACACTTATTCAGCATCTTTATCAGGGTCATGTCTGTCCAATCACCCTCTCCCGATTTTTCCAAAGAAAATTTTGGTATCTTGTTGCTGCTAAAAAATATTTTTGTATGATTTCAACATTTTTGGACTTTGAATTTATAGTCTTAACTTTAGTAATAAAGGCAAAACCAATTGGAAAATCTTAAATGAGGCAAAATTCTATTTTATAGTTTTGGACAAAACAACAAAAAGATTAAATTTGAATCTGAAATTGTCTTCCTACTACTCCTACTACCGGTACTACTACTACTCTCTCTTTCTGTCTCTCTCTCCTCTTCACGCTGTCTCTCTCTCATCGAAAGGCGATAAAATGATACTGTAGTAAAATTCTCTCTCTGTCCTCATTCTTCTTCCTTTATTATAATGGCGAACAATATTTTGTTCATTGTTCTGTCATAGTTTTGGGAGATTGCGCTGTTGTGAGGACTTACTGCAACAGTCGTGGTGTGTGTGTGTGTGTGGGGGGGGGGGGGGGGAGTAGAGAAGTGTCTGGGAGGAATGGAGGGGGGCAGGGCAGAGGGAGAATTATGGGGAACGGTGGTCAGGAGGAGGATTGGGAGTAAGGCGGAGGGTTGGGGCTGATGGGGAGGTTCTAGAGATGGGAGGCCAGCCTGGACTTGAAGCAGTCCAGTGACTCAGCCGTCATAACCTCCTGAGACCTGAGGCAGCTTGTTCCACCTGGTATGGTTCTTGCAAAGAACGTTGCCTGTACGGTATCTTTCTCAGTCTCTCTCTCCCTCCTTTTCCGTCTCTCATTAGTCTCATCAAACGGCAATTAATGTTATTTTCTCTATCTCGATTTGGAACACCACAAAAACAAGGAGGTGCTTCACTGTGCCAAAAGTACCCTAGAATCTAGATCTAATCTGGACTAGAGCTAGAGAGATCTAGAGATCTAGCTACTATAACGATGACTTTACCTGTAAATCCTGCGCAATCGACGTCTTTGGCGTGGTTCCCTGATCCAAGAGAAAAGAGCCATGTTCCCTGAATATCTTCATATGTACAATTAGCGACAGTGTCACATTTCACAGATACGATAAGAAAACTACAACAGGTCACGAAAAGTGCCAATAACTCAATCGAAGTCGAAGGGCGTGTATGATACATGATGGAGACTTTTCTTTGTTTGAACGTTAAAACCGATTATTGATAGATATCTAGAACTATAATATAAATATCTAGATCTATGTCTAGAAAGTTATGTAAAATAATCAATTTCTAGACGTTCAATCAACAATCTAAGTACTACTCTATATTATCTAGCTTCAAAACAGGCGCATCCAGGTCTAGAGTTAGTCTAGATCTAGTCAGGCTAGTGGAGGTTCGGGCTTCGACTCCACGATCACGTGAACAATTTTGTAGAAAATGTCATGTGATTTCGTATCATGTGACAGTCATTTTTTTGGCACTGACTTGACGTTTTTGATGGAAGAGATTATGTGGACATCCAGATGTCCCCTCAAGTCTCTGCGACTAGGTGGCCACCCAGACGTCCCTCTGGTCTCTGCGACTACGTGGGCATTCAAATGTCTATGTAGCCTGTGCCAATAGGTGACATCCAAAATGTCCATGTTCACCTTAAATCTGGATATTGGTAAATCAAATCAAATCAAAAAACCTAATCTGTGCGAGCTAAGTAGATAAAATTCAAGTGTCTATACAATCTGCGTTAAGAGGTACAGGATATCCAGGATAGCAATTGCACGACCGTGTTACCCAAAAGTAGGGGATGGGGTGGGTTAGGGTTAATTACTACAAATAGTTCTCTTCGGGCGTTTGGTCACTCAATCAGAAGGCAGATTTTTAGTTGCTGTTTTGTACCACATACCAAGGCTAGTGGATTCAGCCATACAGGGACGATTTGTGTTTTTGTCCTTTTTTGCTATGTCTTTTTACTTACGAATTATTGGCCTATGTATTTAGTCGATAATTTCTTGGGATGGAATGTGCTGGATTTGTGTTTGTTATTAAAAAATATTTAACTTTTCGATGACAGCTAGTACTAGCAGTATGATAAATATAAAGATATATTTTTATGAGTTTTTTTGTTTTTATCAATTTCGATGTAAATTACATTATTATATGTAGATATACAAGAACCGAGGAAAATTAAGTCTGGCAGTACAATGTGGGCCCACTGCATGAAAAGGCTACTACTGTAGTTAACTATAGTACAATATAGTAGATAAGTAGGGAGACCTTAAAACACATAA
>JAXRKP010001332.1:0-2500 GCA_037039925.1 Doris montereyensis | reverse complement strand
AAATGGATAATACGAAAGGGTGAAAATCTATTTAAAAACCGTCTTTCATGCCAAACTAGATGAAATCAAAACATTTCCTTTTTTACCGAATCTTTCTTTATTTCAACCACAAGAAAACAGCAACTTTGGTGCTCATGTTGGCAAAGAGCAATCGCACACATCGTTGTCAGCATGCAATACCGGTATAAACACTGCTCTTACGAGTTCTTATCCGTGCGAGGCACGAATGCTGCATTGCGCTTGAACGCGGATCTGATGTGAACGCAATATAATTATATGTAGTCTCCAATGTCTATACCTTTCAATTAACACCCTTTCTCTTATCCAGATGATGCCATCATGAGTATGGCGAAATGATCTGTTTTAGGTATTAAAGTATCTTTGCTGCTCGTCGTTAACAGAAGCTGCAACCTTCTCTTGTACTTTACACACTTCAATGTCTTCATTCTTATGTAAATAAAGAGCGGAGATAGTATATTTTGACATATTAACGTTTGGTTTAGGCCCCAAACAGTGCCCAATAATTGGTTAACTTTATTATGGTTATTTTCTATTGATTGAACCTTTATTTTGGACTACAGATCATAGGTGTCCAATGTGATATTGATATATGTTGTATCATCGTCATCATCATCATCATCCTCATCATCATCATCATCGAAAAGTCTGTACTTGTGAGCCGAGAGAACCCTTGGCAGCGAAGTGAAACTTGCAAGCAACGACAACCGTACTGTATACCAGACGAAGCAGAAGAAGGCTGCTGTTTTTTTTTCAGCTGGCCTACCTCGCCGTATGAAGAGAGTTTTCAAAATGAGATTGTCTCAGGGACGTCTCTTGCTTTCCTCTCGTCAGAGAGGGCGATTGGAAAATTATATAGATGTTCAATGTTTCAAATGGGCACCATGTCATCGACGATGGTTGATTTGGTTATTTTGTTTTATCTATTACGTTTTGTTTCTAAATTCTCGTGTGTCTATCAACCAAAATTATTCCTTAGCTCAATCGTTTTCGATTGGTACATAGATCTATCTGAAGTACAGTAAGATTAATCTTCGTTTATAATAGATATATGTACGTGAGCAAGACTTTTTTATTCATTTGCCCCATCCACAAATGCGTTGATCTCAGGGTTTTTTTGGGAGGATTTTTAAATAAGTTGTCCAGACTGCCATGTGTAACCAATAGAAATTCTTTGATACGCACAAAATATTTTTCGTCCGTTTCCGATGTGACTAGATGTATTCACACTATCTTATTCAAAAAGGCTACATTTTACTCGAAAATAAAAACCCTTTTTAATCCGTTGAGTATGAACCCACGACAGTTGGTTGAGAGGCCGACACCTCCTGGACCATGGGTCTCTCTGCCACCACCACCAAGACGTAGTTAGTCGCGCAGTGATTTTGTCCTGTTTAGATGAGCAATGAGAAAATATGTTTTATCAAACACTGTTTCTTACTTGTGGGTAGAGTTTTTACCAAAGTATTGAACAGCTGTCCATTTTGGGTATTGGTTCGGGGATAGTAAAGAAATGAACAAGCTTTAAAGGTTTGTGTATGCAGTCATTCATGACGAGAAATGTATGTGAGAGGGTGAGACTATGGAGGGTGGTGGGGGGGATTTCCGGGTTTTTGGGGAAGAGGGGCTGGAAGTATAACCATAGATTGGTAGATTTTGTTATTTTGAATGCATCATTTAAGGAAGACCCTTTTGGAAAAGGGTTAATGCCATTCTAACAAGTGGTGAAAGGATGTATGGGTCAAAACAGTTCGACAACCGCTGGTTCAATGTATACTTATCAACCATTAGAAGAACAGGAATAAGGCGCATGGTCCATATGGCCCTCAATCAAAATCATCTGACTGTTCCAGAAAAAAAACAACTTGCTGGCTAAGGTCATTACCTTGCAGGAAAGGCAAACGGACAGCGTTGAACGGCAGGCGGTAGCAGTTCTACTGTTTCACGCTAATTTAAAATCCCCATAAGGTCAGAGAAGCGATGTACCCCGCCCACCATAATATTACGCGGTAATCTCAGGGTGAATTGAGAGGAAATAGCAAGATGAAAGATAAGTGAAAAAAGGAAAGAAAAATCAGTAGGACCTACCAGGAGCGCTCACCAACCGCCAACAAAATTTAATGCAAAGGAATGAACAGACAGTAAAAAAAAACATTGGGCACCAGACGGAATTATGCAAACATTCACGTTGCAGGAAAGGATAGCGTACTACAAACATTGTAACTACACTCCTTAGGAGAAGGAGCTGTATTTTGATTTTTGACTTGACCCACACCTACAACCATTGGTGATCTCGATGTTTTGGCGTAGGAGATTTTTTTGTTATTTTGCCCGTTTGCAAAGACTGCCCATGTGAACAGCACAAGGAATCATTAACGTGCACATAGTGTCTTGTGATATGCACAGCGAGACCTCCTTGTTACCGTCCATCTCCGACAGGTCTGGCTGTCGTGTTGATCAGGCAGGTAGATTGTAGGCCTAC